>APFE030842680.1:0-27985 GCA_000404065.3 Pinus taeda | reverse complement strand
AAACCATAACCTTCAAGTGTTCCTTCAATTGGCTTCCACAACCCTTCATGTACCAGTCATTTAAGCCTCTTGTTTATTAGGAAGGTCATACCTTAACCTAGTATTTGAGTAATTTCAAGTTATTTGATGCATAAAGTCAACCGAAACTACACAAAGTCATGTCAAATAATTCATAGGAATTCCATTCTTACTAATTAAGAATGTATTCCCAAATCATAATTTAACACATCAAATTAATGCACGCACATTACTCTTGAATCCTTCATTCAGAATTAAAAGTGACATCCTTCAAGTTAGCTTTGGTTAAGTTTCCATCAGTGTAGGTAAGAAAAGAGTCAAAATTGACATGAAAAACTCAATCATCATGTTATTTGAATATTGGCCTTACACTTGACACACATTCCCAAAGAATACACACCAATTCCATCATGCTATAGTTTATATTAAGCTAATATTTTTCTTGGTAGATACAATTTCAACTAGTAGAGATAGCTAGTAGGCCCATATCACATTGATAATGATGCATTAAACATATATGAAACCATGCATCCACTCCACATATCTTACTCATCCATTGCAGCTAAACCCATTCACATGCTTGGGTTTAACCCCAACTTCTCAAGCACATCCTTTCCCTACATGTCTTTAAGTCCTTTATCATGTTTCGTATAAATTTCCTTAACAAAAATATAAAGGAATATAAGAAGCCATTCTTTTTATTTCACGAGTTTCTAAATTACATAATAATAATAATATCCTGTATGCAACCAATATGCTTCCAAGTCAACATACACAATAATTCAACATGCATGCAAATAATCATTCATGCATTAACCTACAAGCAAGCATGTTGGCCCATTAGGCCCTAGTGTTTTAACTTGGCTTTGATACCATATGTAATGTCCTGCCTTACCAACCATCAATAGTATAGACAGGCAAAGGTCACATTGAATACTATTACTCAATTTTTATTTTTGTTTTACTCATAATATGACTAACTTAACTATCATGTAATCATGTTCCTTCAACTATTTCAATGTAAGAATATAACATAAGAAGTCAGGGATAGCATTCCTTTAAGATCAATTCCAAAACACATTTCCTCTCAAGTTTAAAAGATCATAACATGTGCTCTAAGTAAGAGTCAAAATAAATTCTACCATAATTCCATGTGTGAACATTAAGCTATATCAACCTATTTCATTTCCTAGATTATACTAAATAAGCTTCATTTATTGACTCTTGATATAACCAAAAAATTATTATACTTATTTTACAAAAATCACATATATATGTATGAGTATTAACCTACCTATAGCAAGGTAACTGAGGGAAGAATATGTCTCTTCATCCATAAATCAAATAAATATGATATGTTTATGAAATAGAATCACAAAATATATTGACCCAACAACATTTCGAAATTCATCAATTAAAATTCACAATCCCAATTATTAAGGCAATGCTGCAATCATGAGAATTATATAATGAATGTGGAAACAAAAGAAACTATTGTTACTAATTCAGAAGCATATTATTCTTCAAAAAGTGTCATGTAAAATAATGAAACTGCATAAATTGGGAACAAGTAGTTGTTTTCTACAGTCATTGAAGCACAAGAATGCACCCATGGACACATGCACCTCAGACAAAACTTTCTATGCTCACTTCCACAAAATCCTACAGAACGTCACTATAAAATTGCTTCCAACAACCCTCTTATTTTATGAAATATTAGATAATAAAAGTAACAACAATCCTATTATGTATTCAGATTTCAACAAATTATTAACTAATTTTCACATTCATAACAAAAACTTGTAGACATAAGAAGCTACATCCATCAAATAGTCTATTCATAAATTTCTAGTACATAAAAACTATGGTAAGTAGGAATTTTACTCTAACAATTTATATCCGAAAAGACTATAGCCATTGATGTCTTTTGACAAACACTTTGCATGACAGTAAGTAGGAGTTTTACTCTAACAATTTATATGCGCAAAAACTAGAGCCATTCATATCTTTTGACAACACTTTTCAAACATGCAATCTACAACCATTGAGACATTTTGACAAACACTTTGCAAGCATGCAATCTACAACCATTGAGGCATTTTGCCAAACACTTTGCAACAATGAATTTGAGATTCCTCTTCAACCTATTCAACTCAGAAAATTCATAAATTGAGACATAAAATGTTGGCATCTTAAAATAGGGACTAAACAATCTTAGTTTTTCATCAAAAACTCGAAAATAAACGAATATAATTGACAACAACAATCTGTAAAATCACCCAGATTTTGGATCCGGGTTCTGAAAAGTACATTTTTGGAATAAAATGTGGGGTTAAAGGGAAAAATTGTGTGGATACCCCTAATGTTGAGAGGAAAAGTAACAGAGCGTTCCATAGATGCAATTTATTAAAACAACAACAACAACAAAAATTCCTACTATCTCATTTATCACTTGGTCAAACACTTAGTGCACAAACTTCATCTACAATTGTACATGGAGAGAGAAAACACAAATTTATGATAATATGGTATTTTAGTCAACTCATGGCAACCTGCAATGGACAAAGATTCATTATAAAAAGAACTTAAAACTTTGGCAACACATTATTGTTTTAATTCCCCTACATGTACATTCTCAACTATAACTACCATTCATTATTGATTAGCTCATAAATAAATATTTAAATATCTCATAAACATTCACAAGTAGCAATTTCTAATGAATTTTAAAGTTCTACAACACTTTTAAATTAATAATAAACTAAAATTTCAAGAATTCTTATGAACATACCTAGCAGTGTATTTATACAATTCCAAAAAGATGGGAAGATGATCCAGCTCCAATGAGATTGTGCTCCTGCTCCAATATCCTTACCAACTCATTATGAACCATATGGTTGTCCTCCCAACCATATCCAGGGAGAAATTCTCCCCCTGGAACCCCCAAGCTATAAGAGGTCACAAACAGTACCAAAATGTAGCAGTAGAAAAATATCCAAGGGAAGCTGAGGAAGATAAGTTTCACTTCCTCCCAACACCACTCATGGTCAGCTCCACTAGGTAGAGCTACATATTAATTTATATTATGAATTTCAAAATCATTTTGAAATAAATTGACTACTCTCCAAGTCTCTCACTCATAAAAATTTTCAACTCTTTCCAACTCTTGGTATCACACTGCACCTCCCTCCCCCCTAAGTGAGAATACATGAGACACATATATAGGAGGAGCAACAACCTCTTGTCATAAAGGAGGAGTAATATGCATGCATTGTATTCCATTTATAGGAGTGTAACTCATGCCATTAAGGAGAGGTATGCATTCCTGAGTTAAGGATAGTGTAACTTATGCATTAAAGAGAGCGTAAGAGGAATCTTTTATGACATTTCTTTAATGAGTTGAAGAGGAATATGTCATTGTTTGATGAGTGCATAAAAAAGAGTGTAATGTATTATTAAAAGAGGGATATTTACATAGAACCATGATAGTCATCAGGGAGAGAGGTGTGAAGTGATTGAGGAGATCAAGGTGTCTTGTAATTCTCTTTTAATAATAATTTTCTTACTCATAAAAGATAACAATAATATTAGTAATATTGAGGATTAATTCGAGATTGAACGATTAGGATTGATTAATGATCATTTAAGTTTTCCTTAAACTATAATTGATTCCCAATTTATGTAAGGTGATTCACTATTTTTGAAATGTCATGCTTGAGATGCTAGACATGACTTTCTATTTTTAGAAAGTCACTCTAGGATTGTTAGAAAACAGGTTTTATTAAGGAAACTCATCCTTGAGCTTCCCATGAGTGGTATTTTTCTTCTGGAGAATAGGGATTCCATACCCTATTGCATGCATCTTCGTGCCTTAGTAGATTGAGGACTTCACGCCCTGATCTACTCTAAATATCCATGATTCCACACCTTGATCTTGTTAAATATTCAGGACTATGTACCCTAAACATTTTATTATAGATACAAGACTCCACATCTTTATCCTTCATGGATTTAGGACTCCGTGTGCTAATTTCCATGGCTTCTCATCTTGTCTACTTTGAAGCTCCATGCTTCATCTTAAGATATTGATTGTGAGCTCATACCCATCTGATGGTTCATTGGTAAGGCCTTGTTCCAAGACCTGCACACATCACAATCTCACAGATCAAAGGAATCAATGAATTTCATAATTAACTTATTCACATTGTATGAAATATTGTGCATGACTTCCACAACCATTTTGGTTTTAGAGAAATGACTTCCATAACCATTTAAAATTTGAACATCCTTGTTTGAAAATAACCACATTCCATATCACATCCTACTCAATACAATATTAAGCATATAAATCATAAAAATCATGTATCATGACTTCAACGGTCATTTATAATTTGGCATCCTTGTTTTCAAATAACTATGTACCTGCCACATCTTGCTCATTACAAGATTAAACATATATAATGATATAAATCATGTATCATCCATAAATAATAATTAACCATATGTTCCACATAATCATGATCATCCATGGATCTATGTGTCTCAATCCTGAATCAACATCCATGTCATACACATATTGCCAAACTAATATACCAAAAGAGAAAACATCGATAATATGTTCTTAACCAAAATCAATTATTATACACACAACCATAGATATTATCCTAAGCACACAACAACTAGGTGACCCAAACCAAGTCTATAGCATATAAGCATGTACATAAGTTTCTCGTGCATAATATCATATCATTATATCAAAAGCACCATCTCTAAGTGTCATCAAAGTTGTCTCATCAAGAAGGGACACTACAATAACTTAATAAATCTATAAGTATAAGAAACATATAATTTTGATACTATATATTTATATTATTAGGTATAATTTGATGATATACGTTGTGGTGAACTATATAGTGTAATATACACATTGGTTTACATATCAATGTGAACTTCCAATTAGTAAAGGACATCATTTTCTAGCCAAATTTGGAAATTTCTTTGGAAATGTTGAGCCTTAGAGCTAGGTACCATAGTTTGTGGTCATCATCAAATATGCATTTGTGACCACTTCCAATAAGTATAAGTGCTCAAATTATATCCAAATTTGGAAATATTTCAAAAACCATTGAGAATTAGAATCGAGTTTTAGAGTTTGTGATCAATTCAAAACCACCATTTAACACAATAATTTGGTTTCTACTACCAATTGAGTTTGTTTGATTCCCTAAACCACTAGTTCCATTAAAACCCATTAGTGATTTCACCTCTGTTGACCTCCTCAGTATTCATAGGCCATAACCTCTTCATCACTAAAATTTAGATGCACTTGAAGAGAATACCATTATTTCCTGCCCAATCTCACTTACCTTTATATTTTTGAATCCATAAAATATTCCTAACCTTCTCTTTGGTGGTTTTTTAGTGGAGTTACTTGCCTCTAAGCATGAGCTAGGAATATTAGATACATCTGGAATTTTTCTTAACTAGTGGAAGATATGTATATGCATCCTTGTTCCAATTGTTGGTTCTATAAATTATTTTGAGAATTTTTGAAAGTAAGGATGTTCTTGCAATGACATCTCTTGAAGTGGATTTATCATTGTAATGGTGTCTAAAATATTTTGTTCTCCTTCACAATTAAGAAGTTGGTGGGGGTCTTACTAACCAAAAATATGAAATGAATCACTATGGTAAAAGTAGTTACAAGAGAATACACAAGGATTAGCCATCAATAATTTTTTAGGAAAGAAAATAACTAATCATAAGGAGAAGAAATGCCCATTACCATCTATGAACCTCTCATCCTCTTTGTCCTTGTACAAAGTTTGTACAATTTATTTATCACATACAACGATATCATATTCCTTTGTTATTATCATTTGTAGATCTCCATTACTGGTTATAAATTGTAGAAAATGGGACTCCATTTAGACAACATGTGATGCCGATTTAGCATTACTTTTAAAGAAAACATTTCCATCCCTTAAATTACACAAAAATAACTAGAGAGCATAGATCAATTTATCATGCTTAAACTTTATGTCATTTTCGAAATTTAATCCAGCCAACAACTTGTGAATATGTTTCTTTGACATCTTGAGATGCTACTACTAATATAGTAGTAGAACTAGAAGGCATTCCGTGGAAGTGTAAATTCCTAATTTTTGGGTTCAATAAATGGAAAAAGTGATCAATTATAATGATTGCATGGTAGTGGTTGTGTACTTATTATAAGTGCTACAATTATATATATATATATATAGTATATATGTATTATAATGTATAGTATGTATAATATATTATATTATGTGTGTGTGTGTGTGTGTGTGTGTGTTGTTTAGTTTATGAGAGGTGACACTTTAGTAACATTTTACTGTAAGTGAACATGGATACGACACATCCTTAATTCATGTTGGTACATCATATGGTCTCATTATTAGCTATTTTCATCATAATTTTCCCCTTCATCAATTTAAATAGTATATCCACATCTATTGCTCACACCTTCCTCACGAATGCGACATTCAATTCCAACATTTGGAGAGAATCTACTCAATTTTGAAAACACAAGACTCAAATCATTAATGACACCCTTCGTTTGTTTGGCTCATTTTTTTAAATGGCTACAATTCTCAAATACCCTGTTATTGGAGGCATTAATTAACTAATTCAACTAACCAAGTTGAGTCAATATACTAAATATGTATTGTGAGTTGGTCGACTCTTTTATTGATTCAAATGACCAAGTTAGTTAATATAAGTTAGTTTATATATTTAAACTATTGTAATTATCTGAAAAGTATATAACTATGTATGTAATCGACTCCATGTAGTTATTTAGTTGATTTTTGAGAGATTTTTTTCCCGTGGAAAAAGTCATAATTTTCATTAATAGAGAAAATTAAATTTTGTAGATGTTGAGAATATGCATGAACTAAGGCACTGCCTTTCGAAAAAAAAGAAAAAAAGAAGTGATATAGATCTCCATGCAGGGACAATTGATAAAAAGTAAAAACAATGCCTATTCTTTTCGACTTTCCTCCAACCTTCAGCTTTGGGAGTGATTGTTACTATGGCTAATTTTTCCTCGTTGGTATTTATGTGATGTTCTTTGTCTGAGTCTGAGCCTTCTGATCCATGTGCTCGTTTACTTCCTCTTATTTCCATTTGGGTCCAATGTTGCTAAGGGAGATTGTTAGGAACCTCCTCTAGTGTGTTGTTTTGTCCCTTTTGAGTATCCAATTCTGCTTTGCTTTCTGTTGGCTCTGCTCTTTCCACTTCTTCTTCTAGGGGTTCTATGTACTACCATCCCTTTGACTTTTTCTGTTGCATCTTATTCCATTTGGGATATTTTTGGGCCAGAGGGCATGTGCTCTGCACGTGGCCTATTTGCAAACATCCATGACACTGAAAAGTTGTGTTTTCGTAGTCTAACAGTTGAGTCCACTGTGAGTTGTTGAAGTTCAGTGTGATGCTGTCTGGTAACCCTTGACTGAGGTCTGTTTCAACACATTTCGTAGCAAAAGTGAATATTCCCCTTGTAATTTTGTCCCAGTCTGTCTTTAGGAATTTTCCCAAGCAGTTCCCAATAGCTATTAATACATTATGGTGCCAAAAATGTAATGGGAGGTTATGCAATCTAAACCAAACTGGGATTTTTGATACCACCATAGTGTTGGCATCAAATTCTGGGAACCATGGGGTTATGAAGATCCCAGCACTACCCCAGAAGCATGATCCCATGTTGAGGATGTGTTCCCGTTCTTGCGTTGTGTTGAATCTGACTATGAAAAACCCTTTGGGACATAGATATATTTCATAATGTGATGTCCATGCAGTATGTATCCATTGGTGAAATACATCAAAGTTTGGCTAGAAGCTATTAAATCTACATATGATTGCACTGTTAGAGAGATTTGAATATAAGCTATTTACCTCAGGCATTGATGAAATGGAGAGTACAATATTTTCTTGTTTTTGTTCCATGATGTAAGGCCCTATCTGTTCAGCCATTGTTGCTAGTTTGGTTTGTGCTTTTGCCTTTCCTTTGACTACATATTTAAATGTTCCTATGCTTCTTGTGCTAGTGCTAGACAATCCTCCCCATAGAAGCAGATTGACTGTGATGGTCGAATCTCTTATGATGCCATAATTCTGTAGTGTGTAATTGTCTTGTAGGCAATGTCCTAAGTATATCAGATTTTGGCTTCTTGTTGGTATCCCATGGTAAGCATGTATTTCTTGCTTTAAGTCCTATATCCTCATCCCTTTCTAGATTGTCCAACAGAGATGGCTGCCTTCCAACATTTGATTAAGATCACTATCAAATCTGTCTCGATAGCACGCATCTCATTGCCTTTTGTTTGATGCCTGTGTACGTATTACATGAGACCTCCCAAGTGGGGCTCTACCCAATCCAGTGCTATATCTATGCATTTCATTTGTTCATTATGGTTCTGATCACAGATTGATACCCTAACAAACTCTCTTTGACTCAAAAGGGGATCCATAGGGCACAGTTTGCTCTGTAGAGAGAGCATCCAAGTAGATATCCCCAGTCTTCTTTTGTTGTGCCTAGTCCACTAGAAAGAGAGTAACTTTTGTAGATCTGTCAAGTCAATAGCTTACAGGGATAGAACATTGGCAATTGTATGGATCTGGCCATTAATTGGGCCAATTTGTTGTTAGGCTACCCATTTTTGAGAGCCCCCTTCCAGATCTATAAGAAATGTCATATTTCAGAAGGGGATAGGCCATCCATGTCCCCTGTGGGCCACGCATTCCGACCAGTTTCTCCCTGTCAGTGGGCTATGGGAGTCCTCGGTTCTAAGGGTTTTGGTTGATATCTAACCTTAACTAGGGTCCTTCAACTGCAAAGCTTCCTGATTAAGGGAAGTTTGTTCATGTCAGAGCCCATACAGTTGCATGGTACTTCAGATCTAGGGTACTATATCGGATCCCCCTAGAATTGATCAGATCCAACATTGTGGGGTCGCTCCCCTAACAGTCCCTACCCTTAAATACATCATCAGTCTATAATTCAACAACAAATATGGGATCACCCTTAGAATCAGGCAGGTTGTATGCGACGCCTGATCCAGACCTGGGCTTGACCATCAATAAAGGTGTGGTAGCATTGCATAGGAGCCAGTAGTGAGGAGAGGAAAAAAATGCTCCGGATCCGATAGCGAGGCGGGTTTTAGGAGAGGAGATGGGCACCCAGGGCACAAATTGTAGTTTTGGTATCGAGGTGCTACAGCTGAGTGTTGTAGTGGTTGCGCTTGCTATTGCCATTGTCTCCAGCCAAGAGTTAGGGTTTTCCTTGTCACTCGTTTTCTTACTGACAAGGGTTCTTCTATTAACTCTATTTTCTTTTTTGTTTTTTGAGAGATATATCCAATATAAGTGTGATTTTTTTGGTTCTCTACTAATTTTGTGTCTCTTTATATCTTCCCTTTGATGTATATTGCTCTTTAAGACTACTTGATGTTCCACTTTACTGGTAACTAATGCAAATATTTCACTAGACTACATTATTTGCTCCCTTTATTGTAGTTTTCAACCTGAGTATATATTCTTGCATAAATTATAAATCTGAAAGAGATACAAGAGTGGTGGCAAAGAAACATTAGTAATTTCCTGAAAAATTATGCAAAAATAATTCGAATATCCATAGTAGAACCTAGGGAAAACTTCTTCACTGAAATGCATAAGAAGTTTATTGAATTGTCATTTTCAAAATAAAAAATTACATCGACCAAAATAGTAATTTAAAAAAAAAAAATTGATGGTAAGTTAATGTTGAAATTGAGCAATGATAGGAGAACAAATTTACTTAAGCGACTATAAAAATACGAGATGATTTCTCTTAGAAGAAAGCAGTAGAAGAACACACTTTTGTTGAAAAAATCAAATCAATGTTATATGATGAGTTTCACAAAAAAAAAAATTATACTATACCTACTTTATTACATAAATTTATCCTTCTTCAAGGACTTGATAATGCATTTGAATACAGACGACCCTTGCAAACCCCAACAAACTATAAATGTAATGTGATAGGCTGACTAGGAGAAATTCCTTGATTTCCATTTCAAATACACAAGAGAAGAATGGGATTAATTATTGATTAAATGGAAACTCTTTATATAATCCTTGTCACTAACCAAGAGTAAGTCATTTTGGCGATGGGGAGGGTGTATATTCATGAGATGTAAATAAATAATAATAAGAAAAATAAGTAAACCAGTATTCAAAATGGGCGGAAAATGGTCATCTATAGGAATGCTAAATTATGCATTTGATGATGAAACCTAATTAACAACCCAATCGTGTATGCAAAAGTATAAAAAACAAAATAATATTCAAAAAATAGATAGGACAAAAGCGAAAATATACCAATATACGAGGAAGGAAAATAATTTCCAAAAGTTAAGACATAAATAATATCCATAGTGATAGATTGAAGATGTACATGACTTGTATGAAGTTAGCACAAAGAAAATAGAGAGGAGAGGCATATCACAGACAACTCTAAGAAGAAGCGATAGTCTACAATTAAGCCCTAATAGGCATGTAGAAACAACGGAAGTCAATGACTCTACATCAACAATTCCACGATATCATATTAAGGAAATTTTGAGGTAAAAAATGGGCCTAAAAATTTACTAACAAAATTAACTTTAAAGGAAAATTAGGTGACACAACCGAAAGCAAAATTCCCAAAAACCCTAAATCAACTTGGGGATCCCCTTTTTAATATAACCTGAATTTATTTCCTTTTTATTGAAATAAACTGAAAACTGATGCAAAACAATGAATAATTACCTTTTTAATTCAGCGTGATCTCCTTACCCAAAATTCAACACACTGAGCATTTGTGGCCGTTGATCTGGAGTGATGAGATCTAACAGTCCAGATCAAATCACCTTATCAGCAATCGACAGTCGTAAGGTCTACACTATTGGCATTTTCCTTTGGTAGAGGTATGATGTCATTATCGCTAATCACTATTGCCTATCGCACTTCTTAAAACTTCACCACTTCCACTCCCAAAAGTCGATGCGATAATCACTACGAACCTGATAGGCTATCAACCTTTTCCTATAACATTTCGGGTCCGGTTATGTCATGATATCGGAGTTCGACAATGCAACAAGTCATTTCCTTTACACTGGAGTGATGTGTTTTGGGTTCTATGGACCTGATAGTGCTCAAAACCTCTTTCTAGAAGATTTGAAGTCCAGATTCTAAATCCAAATGCGTTTTTCACCCGATACTTAGTGTATTTTTGGTTTTCTGCTTACGAAACCAAAACGATGGAATGAACTCGTTGATTGATCTTTTAACACAATGTTTCTATTATAAAGTATGAAAGACACAGAGCTAGAGCCAATATCATCTAAATACAGAGAAAAACAAGCATTCGAGGCCTCCATGGGATATTTATATAATTATGCCCACAACACTGATTTATTCATAATAAACAAATTACAGTCTCGGCCTTAGGCCTGATTACACAGAAAAAGACCTCTATCTCAAAAATAAAATCCACCCACTATCTCTTTTCTCTCACTCCACTCATCATCCTATTACATTTTTCCTTCTTTTATCCAACGAATATCACTCTAACTGTATCTAACAATCAATCTCTAATTTAATCGATCTAACAACAAATCTTCTAATTTCTAGCTCTGTCTCACACCTATACTAACAACTCATCTTTAAGACTAAAATAAGACAATTTCTAACTTATTACAATAATGAAATACAATTCATTTTTGAGAGATCAACCCTCTTAGTAAAAACTGCCTTTTGACCAATCATGTCAATGAATTTCAAATAGTATAGCCACAACATGTGAACAAACTTTCACATTGCTGGCTAAGTCTAGATGCTCCTACATCAAACTCCTAGGGAAGAAAAGAATCTTTCTTCCATCTTTCAAGACTTACTCCATACTTCTGTAGTTCTGTTGTTGTCATCCAGCTAGCATCCTCCACTGGCTGTCCTTTATATTTGACTAGATATTGGAAATAAGTCTATCTTCTGGTTCTTTTGGATATTGTCTTCTCTAAAACAGCATCCACTTCATTCTTAGATGTATTTGGCATTTTTTCTTCCCAATTAATGGTTTGAACTTCATCCCCCGTAGTTTCCTCCTAAAACTCTGTCTCTGCCTCTGTGTATGGGTACAAATCTGCAACATTAAAAATGGGGGATATTCCAATCCCTTCTGGCAACTCAATCTCATATGCATTAGCTAAAAATTTTATTACAATTTTACAAGGTCTTATCATTTTCATTTTCAGTTTGTTGTAAGTTTTAGTAGGAAATCTCTCTTTCCTCAAATACACCATCACCAAGTCTCCCACTTGGAATTATTTCTCTCTTCTTTTCAGATCTACCCTTTGTTTGTATTTGTTGTTTCTTTCCTACAATTTGCCTTTTACTTCTTCTTATAATCTCTGCATATGTTCTACAAATTCTTCATCTTTTGCACTCCTCGTTTCCTATTTTCCCAAATTCCTGAGCTCATACACACCTCTTGGATGCATTCCAAAGACAATCTGAAATGGACTCATTCCAGTGCTTTGGTTTGGAGTATCATTGTAAGAAAACTCAGCTTGAGCTAGTGTCAAATCCCACTGTTTGGGATTCTCATATACTAAACTCCTTAACATATTCCCTAAGCCGTTGTTCACTAATTCGATCTATCCATCTATTTGAGGATGGTATGAATAAATAAAACTGAGGTTAGCTCCCAGTTTCTTCCAAAGAGTCCTTCATAAATGCTCTACAAACTTTGTATCTCGATCAGATACAATACTTACACGTAACCCATGCAATCTTACAATCTCTGAAAAGAATAAATTAGCTCTGTGTGTTGCATCACTAGTTTTCCTACATGCAATGAAATGTGACATTTTAGAAAATCTATCTACTACAAGATAAATGGAATCATTCCCTATCTGGGTCTTTGGTAATCCTAGAAAAATCCATGCTAACTGCATTCCATGGTCAATCTAGTATTGGCAATGGCTGATAGAGTCCTGCATTCTCACTCCTTCCTTTTGCATGCTAACATATCTTGCATTTATCAACAAAATTCTTAACATCAGTTTACATTTTTGGCCAATAATAAAAAGCATTCACCTGAGAAAAGGTTTTATCTTGTCTAAAGTGACTAGATAATCCTCCACTATGTTTCGCCTTTATATTTTTTTCCCTCATGGAACACTTGGGAATACAGAACTTGTTTCTTTTAAATAATAGGCCTCCTTGAATGAGGTAGTCCAACCACTGACTTCTGTTATGGCCCATTGGATTCTAAACTATTGTGTAGATATCTCTGAAATCTTCATCATCCTTGTACATTTAAATCATTTCCTCAAATCCTACAACACTCACTTTGAATTCTTGTACAATAAAACTTACCCCGATCAATGCATGTGCTACTTTATTTGACTTACCACTCTTATGCTTTATTACAAAAGTAAAACTTTGCAGAAATTCTACCCACTTGGCATGTTTCTGATTCAGTTTCGGCTGATTTTTGATAAACTGTAAGGCATGATTGTCTGAATATAATATGAATTCTTTTGGCAGCAAATAATGTCTCCACTTTTTCAAAGCCTGCATAATAGCATAAAACTCCTTATCGTAAGAAGAATATTTCTTCTTTGCATCATTTAGTTTCTCACTGAAGTATGCTATTGGCCTTTGACCCTAACTCAAAACTGCGCTCACTACAACTCCACTAGCATCTGTTTCTACTTGAAAGACTTTCTCAAAATATGGCAAAGTTAAGATTGGCTCCTCCGTGATTTTCTTCTTCAGCAAATTAAAATTTCTATCTATTTCTTCTATCCACTTGAATGGTTGATTGATCTCCTTGATTGTATCAAGGATCGGTGCACAAATATCACTAAAGCTTTTGATAAACTTTCTATAAACATTTGCAAGTCCATGGAAGCTTCTTACCTCAAATATACTTCTGGGAGCAGGCTAGTTCCAAATTGCTTGGACCTTCTCTGGATCCATCTTCAAGCCTTCTTTAGAAACTACAAATCCCAAGAACACCAACTCTTCCTTCATGAAACTACATTTCTTCAAGTTTATTAGTAGTTTCTCTTTCTGCAGAGTTCTTAGGACCAATTTAAGATTCTCTAAATGCTTTTCTTTACTTTTACTAAAAATCAGAATATCATTAAGATAAACAATAAAAAATTTACCTGCATACTCCTTCAAGACTTCATTCATTATCCTCATGAATGTGTTAGGTGCATTAGTGAGTCCAAAAGGCATCACTAACCACTCATACAACCCACTATTTGTTTGAATGCAGTTTTCCATTCATCACTTTCCTGAATTCTTATTTGATGATACCCACTCTTCAAATATATTTTAGTAAAGTATTTTGATCCACTCAAATAGTCCATTAAATCATCCATGCGTGGCAAAGGAAATATGTACCTTATTTTCATCTTGTTGATAGCTCTGGAATCTGTGCACATATGCCATTCTCCTCCTTTCTTTGGATTGAGTACTGTAGGTACAACACATTGGCTAAGACTTTCTCTGATCATCCCCTTGTCCATCAGCTCCTACACTTTCCTTCCAAATTCTTTGTTTTCTTGAGGAGTTAATCTATATGCTGCTTTATTTGGCAAGCTTGCTCCTGGTATTAGATAAATATGATGAATAATACTCATGATCAGTGGTAATTCATTTGGAAACTCATCCAAAATAATATCAACAAAATCATTTAACATAATTTTGAATTCTTCAGGAAAATCATCCAAGTTTGTGGAAGTCAGAATTACCTTTGGTCTTCCCACAATAGCAAAATGCAACTCCTCATTCTTCACTACTTCTTGCAGCAACACCTTTCCACTTATCAACATAACACTACTTCCAACTATTCTTTTGTCAGCATCATCCTTCAATGGCAGTAATGTGTGTTTAGTTCCATCTTTCTCTAGAGTATATGTGTTTATCCTTCCATCATGAATAACTTTTCCATCAAATTGCCATGGTATTCCCAGTAATACATGGCATACATCCATGGGCATTACATCACATAATATTTCATCTTTATATGTACCAATTTGTATCTCCACCTTACATTGTTCTCTAACAATGATCTGATGTCCCTTCTGTAACCATGATACCTTGTAAGGAGTAGGGTGCATGGTCTTTGCTAGTCCAATATTGTCCACCATCTATGTAGAAACAAGATTTTCAGTGCTTTGACTGTCAATTATTACCTTACAACACTTACCTTTTTATTTATAGGTAGTTCTAAAAAAATTCTTCCTCTGTGCAGGTTCGGTAGTCTCCTTCTCTGCTCTAAGAAAATTTCTTCTTAATAGCAGTGATTCACCTTCTTCATAGGGTTCTTCCTTTTCCATAAGTCAAGGTGGTTTTGGTTTTGCCTCAGCCACATTCGCACTCCTCTGATTTGTTGGTTTATTATGAGGATAGTCCCATGACATATGTCCCCACTCTCCACATGTATAACACCAAATGTCTCTTCCTCGCCCTCTTCCTATGGGCACAAATCTTCCTTTGCTAGATTCTCACCTGCGTGGTGGTCTACTACTTGAGCTTCCTACTTCATACTGATGCTATTGTCCCCTGGATCTGGTAGCTCCTCTACCTATGACTGAGCTTCTTCCTCTATTTCTTTTACTCTATTTCCTCAATATCTTCTCTTCTACCTTCAAACTTGCTTGATAGGAATCTTCAATAGTTCTCAGACTTATAAAACTAATCTCATCTTGTATATCATACCTTATACCATTAATATATCTAGCTACCTTCTCCATATCATCCTCTACATGTCCTACTCTAGTACTCAATCTATAAAATTCTTCTGTATATTCCTTAACAGACATTCCTTTTTGCCTTAAATTTTTCAATTGCTTAAAAATATTCAAATGGTAGTCTTTAGGCAAAAAATTGGCTTTCATTTTACTTACCATTTTGTCCCATTCCTTGATCTTGGACTTCCTTTTCCTCGTTCTTAATGTCTGTAACTCATCCCACCAGATAGTGACATGACCCTTCAATATGGTGACTACAAACTTCACCATCTTCTTCTCCTCAACCTCTTCATAGTCAAAGTATTTGTCTGAGGATCTGATCCAATCCATTATCTCTTCTGCATTCAAACTCCCTTCATATATAGGGATTTCCACCTTTGGTTTTCCTCCTACTTTTGCCAACATCTTGATGACCTTAATAGTTTCATTGTCTTTGTCTCTTTACTCCTCAATGGATTCTTCTGAAGAGCTCTCATCTCCTTCATCAGACGCTCTTCTCTGAGCAGCCTCAATTGTCTCCATTCGTGCTCGCAGACTCCATACCTATTCCAATAGAATTGCATTTTCTTCTGGTCTTCCTCGACCAATGCCAGCTCCTCTCCTTGGCAGAATTTTCGTTGCAAACAACCCTTTCTTCTGCTCTAATACCACAAATGATGCAGCTGGAAGCAAAATTCCCAAAAACCCCAAATCACCCTATGGATCCCCTTTTTAATATAACTTGACTATATTTCCTTTTTATGGAAATATACTAAAAACCGATGCAAAACGATGAATAATTACCTTTTTAATTCAGCATGCTCATCATACCCAAAGTCAACGCATCGAGCATTTGTGGTCATTGATCTAGATCGATGAGATCGGATAGTCTAGATCAAATCGCCTTATCGGCAATTGACAGCTGCAAGGTCTACACTGTTGGCGCTTTCCTTTAGTAGAGTTCCAATGTGATTATCGCTAATCGCTATCGTCTATCGTATTGCTTAACACTTCATCGATTTTGTTCCCGAACACTGATGCGATAAAGACTGCGAACCCGATAGACTATCAACGCTTTCCTATAACATTTTGAGTCTGGTTATGTCGCGATATTGGAGTTCGGTAATGTAACAAGCCATTTCCTCTACACTAGAGCGATGAAATTTGGGTTCTACGGACCCCATAGTGTTCAAAACCTCCATCTAAAAGATTTGAAGTCCAGATTCTAAATCCAAATGTGTTTTGTGCCCGATACTTAGTGTATTTTGGGTTTTTTCGCTTGCAGAACCAAAACGATCGAATGAACTCGCCAATTGATCTTTTAACACAATGTTTCTATTATAAAGTATGAAAGACATAGAGCTAGTGCCAATATCATCCTAATACAAAGAAAAACAAGCATTCGAGGCCTCCATTGGCTATTTATATAATTATTCCCACAACACTGATTTATTCATAATAAAAAAATTACAGAGTCTTGGCCTTAGGCCTGATTACACAAAAAAATACCTTTGTCTCAAAAATACAATCCACCCACTATCTCTCTACTCCCACTCCACTCATCATCCTATTACATTTTTCCTTCTTTTATCCAACGAATATCGCTCTAACTATATCTAACAATCAATATCTAATTTAATCGATCTAACAACAAATCTTCTAATTTCTAGCACTATCTCACACCTATACTAACAAATCATCTTTAAGACTAAAATAATACAATTTCTAACTTATTACAATAACGAAATAAAATTCATTTTTGAGAGATCAACCCTCTCAGTAAAAACCGCCTTTTGACCAATCAGGTCAATGAATTTCAACTTGTTTAGCCACAACATGTGAACAAACTTTCACATTGCTGGCTAAGTCCAGATGCTTTTGCATCAGTAGGATTTAATATTATTTCATCCCTAGGCAAAAGTAATTCTAAATACATGAAAAAAGCATGCTTGACACACTTTTTCATATATTTTAATTTTTTTTCATTATGGGTCTTCTCAGAAGTATTCAAAGTGGGTATTGATTGGATGTAGAATTTATTTCTACATCCAACAGGTGTCTACACTCATTTTAGTAAACCTATGAGAATATTAGCAAAAAGCACAATAAAAAATGTAGTTTCTTTTCTTTTTCTTTAAATAATTCATAACTCTTATTTTATTAATGTAACTATTATTTTATTATTTTCCTTGGAGGTGCATCTTAGACCTCAAAATTCCCATACTGTGTAGCTAGTCTAATAAGTCCCATTACAAAATAATTACAACATCAAAGACTCCATATTGAATGAAATCCTTTCTCAATTTACTATATCTGAGATGAGCAAGTAAATTTGAAAAACTGTATCCAAATTGAAATACTAGCAGTTAACTAGACTTGCATTAACAATGAGGAAAATGATGATATACCTCTATAAATATGAAATCTGGTGAAAATATCCCCCACACCGAGACTAATATCTGCACAAGAAGAACATAGAAATTGGGACAATGAACCAACAAAATATATAAGAAACTGGTTCATCGAGTATATACAAAAAAGGTGTTAAATTGATGACAAACTTGCAACTTTTGTAAGGGTCAAAGTAGAAAATAAAGGGTTCACCGCACAAGTTGAACATATACCAAATGTCAAGGTATAAATTGACATAATAATTGATATAATTCGACCGACTAAATTATGTTAGGAGCATACGATCCCAGCAACTTGACCCCAAGTATAAATAAAATAACATAATATCTAGCTTCACAAAATAGACATTGGATTGATCCATATGCCCCTCTAAGAGGGAAATGAGGATCTAGATTAGAAATAGTTCATTTGTGAATTTTTTTCAAAAAACAATGATGCTACATACAAATATAAGCAAATGCCACAACTTGTAGTAGCTCTTAGAAAATGAGACCTGCCATGGATCAATAATTTAATAGAGAACCAAACCAAAAGTGAGAGTAATATAAAGAAAATCCATCCCCTTATCTAAAGCCTAGTATTTTAAGGAGCTTGACACAAAAAATCTCAAAGAGATTAAATAAATATTAGAGGAAACAATACAATAATGTGAAAAAGGATTTAAGGATTTGTTTAGTAAAATCCCATACATCAGTGATTAAGATATCCTAGTCCAATGGTATGTTGCTAGATTACAATAGGGAGTCATATGGAATGAAGAATGCATGAAATCACACCATGTAAGGAAGAACTAAATAAAGGCCGAACATATTGAAACATATTATGAATGGAAGTTGACCTCCTTGTCAACTAATAAAATAAAGGAGGAAGGTAATGAACAATTGCATCAATCTTTGTTGAATATGTCAATGCAAAAAAATTCTTTATGGTGGACTAATTTTATAATAGAATGGAACACAAAGGATAACTATTAATATGTATATTATTTAGAACTAGATGTCTAATCATTCAAATATACATTTATTGTGAAATATTCCAAGTAGCCTCGAGTCATACCACATGATAGTTCTCAATATAATATAAGTAATGCAAAACCTAAGTGGTGCACTATATTTGAAGAAAACACTCAATCCACCCAATAATTCCAATTGAATGGGATAAGAAAATCAAACTATCATATTGTATACCATAACTAATTATTTGACTAGTCAAATGATCTAGCAACACAAGGAGGCAAAGGAGATGGTTATGAAGGAAGAGAAGAATTCAATGGATGAGGTTGAGGTCACAATAAAGAGCAAAAGGAATATATTTCTTCAAATGTCAGTAGAAAGGCCATATTCAGCCCATATTCCCCTTGAAGGATAAAACCAATTGATGTTTCTGCAACATGTGTGGATTGGGTGATCACTCTTTATAGGATTCCCCTAGAATTATAGAGAAGGTGACAAATAAATGAGTTGTAGATATGTTCCAATTCATCCTAAACTAGGAGGTAATATACTCCAAAAATTTACATGTCATCACTAGATCATGAAAAGGACAATAGAATAACCGAGGAACACAATAAATTATGGCCATAAAGAGGTACTATCGAATATCTTGACATGTAGCAACATGAAAACATGATGAAAAATGCAATCAAATTATTTAGGAATGAAGCTAGGCAATAGAATTAGACTAATTACAATATATTAGAAGGATTTTTGGAAATTATAAAAGAGGGACAGTTAGCCATATGTTTGGTTGAACTCCTGCGTATACTTAAAGGCTATAATGAGAAGAAAATTCCATACAAAAATTTATGCCAATTATGTCATGGAAGAAAAGTAGATAGCTAAAACCCTCAAGTATACCTTGGGATAGATGGCCACATCATAAGTAAAGTCATACTCAATCTTGAGTCACAAGTTAAAATTGTTCCTTGAGAAACATGGATAAAATCTGGAAGACCGACCTTAGACAAAATGACTAGCTATTTGAAATTAGTAGAATGGAGATTTATTAAACCTATGAAGACAATGATATGAATGAAAATGTAACAATCCACCCCACCTTAACTTCCCAATGGGATGGTTTTCACTTTTAACCCAAATCCTCCTATAACTGTTAGAGGGATGGGGTTACAAATTACTTTTTTTGTCTCCCTCTGTTTGTTTCCTTATATCCACTATGCGTTCTTAAGCTCTCCTTTTATTAGTTTGATTTTTTAGCTTAAGTCTCGGCTCCCTTACATATGTGTGTGTGTGTGTGTGTTTCTCATGGACCCACACTTAGGTTCGACACTGCTTCTCCTTATATATTTATATATTATGTACATATTTATGTATCAGTATCTCAAATCTCCTTAAACCATGTGTCCAACTAGTGCTCCCCTCCTTTTGTTATTCCCTAGGGCCAATCAAAAATTCCCATGTCCCTAAACTAGCAGACCCCGTTATTCACTATCAAATCTGATCGTTAGGATATTGCAAGGCACATCTATAGTTTGCATGGGATGGTCAACCCCGTGCTAGCATCATGAAGGGGGATGTGATGCAATCCCCTTCGTTTATCATAAAAGGAAGAATGATGGTGTGTGCAGGGGGTCCCTTCCCTAGTGATGTCACAAGGGGGTGTCTGTACACCATCCGATCACTGGTGGTGATCTTTCTGTGTTAATCGATGACCCCACCTAATTCACATAAATAATGTGTTTCCCCACTTTGACAATCCCCACCATTTCCCAATTAAAATCTGGCGGTTATGATTTGAGAGGGAAGATTGATGGTGCACTATCAGATTACGCTGAATAACATGCCCGAATGTTAATGGAAGGGTACCTAGGTGCAATCATGGTTCTAGTTATGTGTTCTAGTGCCCCGATAAAAATTTCCACAAATCCTCCACCCATCCAATGACTCACGTTATTTGCATCACTCCCACCTATTTTCCATTGACATCACAAGGAGGGGGGTGTTGCAACCCACTCTGATGGTTGGATCTCTAATTTTTTATGTTGTTTGATTAATTTGGGACCCTAATCTTGGCCATCTAAATTATTTTTAATATTAAATACAAATACTATTTAGGAGACTATTTTACATGGAAAATATTACGCAAATAAGTTTGGAAATTTATGTTTATTTTTGTTTGCTAGGTTATGTGATTCCTAAGATAACTGACATGAATGGCGTGTTTCTTGAGTAGCTGCAACTTAAGGGCATCTAAACTACCAAAATCACATGGGTATCACACCCAACTTGGGCGACACCAACCCTTAGTATGGCTAGATTTTTTTCTGCAGAGTTTCAAATCAATGACATTTACACCATGGATTTCATTAATAGAACACTATTTCACCATCTTCTCTATGTCCCATGAGATCTCAAACTTTATATCATATATACAAAATGTAACTCAATATATTGAACACATGGTTGTGTTTTAATGCATTCATCATAATATATTTTATAGCATATGTGTTATGTAAATTGCACTATGGATCAAAAGTCAATGATTGTTCTTAAAGTTATCCATGAATTCTTCTTAAAAGAATCTACAAGATATCTATAAGAGGAAAAACAATCTAACATTCCCTAGATAAGAGGAAAAATAATCTAACATTCCTTCAAAAATTGGTGTTTCTAACTAAAATAAAATTCAATTAATGTTTTATTTTCCTTTAAAATAATAAAATTCAATCAATGCTTTATGTCCTCTAACATCTCTCTCTCTTTAGCTCAATTTAGTGTTTAAGTGTAACAACCCTAGTCAGAATCCATTTAATAAAGCTAATAAAGGAAAAATAATAACCAAAGTCATGGGACACATATTCCAAGTTGAATGTTGGGCAAAACATCCTAATGTGGGTGTTCATTTGGTTTATTATGGCTAAGGAAATTGGAAAAAGCAAAGGAAAAGGATTTGGAAAGGCATGAGGCATTAATTGGAATTTTATTTATGAAAATAATGGAAATTAGGAGAAAAGGAAGGTGAAAGGTTACATTTTGTATGTGAGGAGGAAAATAATGGAAAATTGAAAAAAAAGAGGCCTCATTAATAAAAAGTCTTATGAATATTAGTTGGTACCTTTTTATCAATTCAGTTTTGTAGCTCTCTCTCTCTCTACTCTCTCTCTCTCTCTCATACTCTTGAACACTTAGAGCATTCTTGGAGAACTCTAGCATTGGATCAAGTGAAGCGACAGAAGGAAAAAGAAGGCAAAGGGAAGAAAATATCAAACAAGGAAAAGAAGGATTAAGCAGCTACATTGGGATCACTAGTAGGTATCGATTTTCATGCATGATTTCCTTGCTAGATTTGGTATTTATGGTACATACATGTGTATTCTTAGTTATCTTACTATCATTGGCATGAATTTTTCCAGGTGTGACAGTGTTCTTCATCCTTTCCTTTCCATTTTCAGATAGCCATGGTGTGTTGGGTTCTCTTGTATTTGGTTGAGCTGGATTGACATATGGATTTGAAGCTAAGTGGGGTGGTCTTAGGATTATTCATGAGGCTTGGTAACCTCAAGATGAGATACACTATAAATATTGGTTGTGAGCACCTCGATTGAGCTTAGGAATCCTAGAATGTGATACATGGTAAAGCTTAGAGGTGAATACCCTTGATTGGGCCTAGGAATCCCTTAACCATAATGACAAGATACATGGTAAAGCATAAAAGGTGGTGACCTTGTAGCCCTAGGAATACCTTGACCAGTAATGGTGGGATACATGATAAAACTCAAAGGTTGAGACAAGAAAATTCCTCATGGTTTAGATGGAGAGATTCATAGGCATCCATACTTGTTTAGGACCTAGTGATTTAGTGGGGATTGTAGTAAATATTGCTTGTATTGATGAGCGTTCAGACATAGGAATCCCTTGGAGTTATGGTAAAGCCTTAGGAAGCCCTCGTTGGTTTTGTTGTAATTACCACATGCATGCTTAGAATATGGCATGGGGGTGATTAGCTGAAATAAAGATTTGGTTCAGCCCAATCTATGGTCAGTTTGTTCATGGAATTCCCGAGCCTAGTTTGTTTATGTATTAATTAATAAGATCTCCTTCTCATTGATATTTTAGGTGTAAATGTACTAGTTCATATGTGACTCTTATGGTTGTTATAACCTTGTTATTTATGTTGGTTACATGTTGGTTATGAGTATGTTTTATGATAGGCTTAATGTATGGTTCTCCTCATGTTTTGATTTACAAATGAATGTAAAATTAATATATGACCTAAGAGATGATAATGCAACTATTGTGATAAGGAAATAATGCTTCTTTATGAATCTCAGATAAGTATGATACTCCTATGCTCAGATATGTTGTTATGACATGTAGACTACATATTTGTGACATGTTTGAAAAAATTTCTATCATGGCTAGTAGGGGTTAGATAAAGTACTTGTTCAAATCATTGCATTAGTAGCCTTATTCCATTTTTATTTACCATTTATGAAGGTTTCATGAAGTTTTGGGCAGTAGCCTAAGACCTATCCCTTAAAAAGTGGCTTAGAACTAGCTTAAAAAGTCCAAAGCCATTTGCATGCCTCACCATGGGAGAGAATAGAAGGCCTCATTGATATGCATGGCTTGTCATGGGAGTAGGTGAGCATCCAGATCATGGAAATGTCAATTTGTCTCATGGGTTGGTCACCTGGAAGTGTTGGTTGACTCTTGAATATTATGTAGCATGTGTGGAAGATCAAAATGGTTTTTTTTGTCTGTTCCACTTCCTTAAATGTACATGGGGAGCCAAATCACATCATATTAGCATCTTGTCACATGTTTACCCTAGCGAATTAGTTAACTTGGGTAAATGTGGGAGGAGGTTGTCACAAAGTGGTATCAAAGGTTCACTCCATGGATTGGATGAGTGGTGTGTTTGTTATGCATGCATATCAATTACATATGTGTTCCTTATGATTATGGTTTATGTACTTGTTGTGTATGTAAGGTAGTGGTCATGGTTGCAGTTGTGTCACCGTGTGAAAGTTGGTGTTTTTGTTGCATGTGGTCATCATGAGTGTATGTCGATTATGCATTGGTTATGCATGGTAGTGTTTATAGGTTGTTATATATACCTTGACATGGTGATAGTGTCGTGCATGATGTCATGGCATGTGGGAAGTAGGGTCATGCATTGATAACTAGATAATGGGTGAAACGATGTTAATATACTACTATGATTATGTTTATACAAGTATTGTGCTAATCTGGTTGATATTGCAGATGAGATATCCTCCCCATAACTATATTAATGTATGTTGATTATGTTATGTTTTTGTTTGAGATGACATCATGTACTTAAAGGAAGAAGATCAAAGATTACTAGAAAGATGTTAGACTACCAATCACAAAACTCTCCCTATGGATCAAAGGAGCAATATGGTGTTGGGAACTCTTCTGACTTAGAAGACACATTGAGAATTTTGAAGGTAGAAATAAGAAGTTTCAAGGAAAATAATGATAGAATCAAGTAGGCACACGAGAAGAAAGGAAAATCCAAGGCAGTAATCCTTCAGATTTTGTCAAAATTACAGAGGCAGACACTGCTTCAGATCATTCATGGGCAGGAGAACAAGACTAATGGGGTATATGGTAATAGATCTCATGGTGGGCACCGATCAGATAAGGATTGCATGATCAAAGATGGTAGGCTTGGATACTCTGGATAGTAGAGGTGATGGAGACATGTAATATTCTAGTTCTTGTTTTGACAGGTACTATGATTGTCATTTTTATCATTCTTACAGGGCGAGTGATAGGGGATGTTTTCTATATGAAATCAAGAAAGCCAAGCCACCAGTCTTTGATGGACATTTGAAGAAGTCAAAGGATGCACAGATATGGTTACTTGGGTTGAACAAATTCTATGAGCTGCATGAGTACATAGAGAATATTAAGGCGATAATAACTGTCTTCAACATCAGAGGGAAAGTAGACATCTGGTGGGAAAATGTGAAGCATGTCAGAGACATCAGGATAGAAGAGTTGAGTTGGCATGAATTTAAGAGACTTTTTAGAAAGAAATACATGTCAAGAAGGTATTTCGATAATAAAGCCAAGGAATTCTATGTGCCAAAGATGGGGTTGATGACAAATGAGGAGTATACAATGAAACTAATGGATTTATTGAGGTATGTACTATATATTAAAGATGAGAAGTCCAAAGATTAGATATTTGTTAGTGGATTTCCATTAGCATTTAGAGATCAGATTGAGTATGATGAGTCTCAGTCACTTGAGGAAGTTATTGGGAAATTGAAGCATTTTTATGAGTAGTCAAAGCGTAAGACATAATCGTAGCAAGGTTGGAAAGGGAAAGACAAAGATAAAGGTAAATGGCAGTCGAAAAGAACGAGGCCTCAGGATGCAAGTGAGAATGAAGTTGTTGCACCTTATAATAAGTTCAATGTAGTTAAATAGGGATATGGGTAACATCTTTGGGGGATAGGAAAATAGAGGTGATGGTATGGTACCATTGCAGTGTTGGATATCTGGCAAGGATTATCTCAAGAGATTTTTAGTAGTATTTGTTGGAAATAATAATGAGAGGGGGGGGTGAATCAATATTATTAAGTTCTTTTAATAAATCTCCTTATTTACACTTTGAATTATTTTTGCATGTCAGTACCATAAAATAATGAGCATGAACAAAGAAAATAGATAGTCACACCAAAGAACACCAGATGTAAGATGGAAACCCAATGTGGGTGAAAACCACCTACTACAATATGTCTCTATCTTCTTTCAAATTAGAAACTTCTTTTACAAAGGTTTTGTACTGGTGCAGTCCTTTACCAGTACGCAGGCTGCAACCTGTAGAGAGCTACAACTCTCGCTCGTTTTCTAGTCTCTCCTGGAAGGGAGCTACAACCCCTTACTTTTTTTCTTTCAAGGACCACTTTTCATAAATTTTCAAACTAGATCCATAAACATCAAAATATCATCAAGTACAAGTAAATCACCCAGTCAACTGCAGTAACCAGATCAACAGTAACAGTAAACTAAACCCAGAACACCTTATCAACAAAAAAAAAATCAGCCAACAGAAGGTCTTAAGGCAGATACGCAGTTTTTCTTTCTCTGGTCTGTGTGCGTACGCACTTCACCTTCTACTCTCCTGCGTATACCCGCAGAGACCCTTCTGCCATACCGTGTATCCACGCACTGTTTCTTCAATCACGCTGCGTACTGTTACTGTAGGCATGCACCCACAGATACTATCGCGTTGCGTACTGCTACTATAGCCTCACACCCACAGATGCTATCGCGCCGCGTACCTACACACCCGCGGCTTCTTAAGCGCCGCGTACTTTCCCTGTGCCTATGCACCTGAACCTCTGTCGCGCTGCGTACCCATGCACTGTGCCTTCTTCTACTCTGCATACCCACGCACTTCTCCTTCTTCTTCTCTGCATACCAACACACTTGCACCGTTAATCACCTGCGTACCTCTGATTAGGGCCGAAATGGCAGTCCCCGAATGTGCCACCGATAGTCAGATGCTCAGATCTAATCATGCGCTCGAGAGATCACCCTTCATATATTCGCTTTCAACTTCACTTTTATATAGATCAAGCTTTTTAAAAATAACCGAATATTTCAGACCTTAAGATATTCAATTTTTCAAAAGATACATAACCAAGTGATCTCCTTTGCTTTATATAGGCAAGCTCTTCCTAAAATCATGGATCAATACCATAGATAACCAATACAAGGGGCCCAAAGACATGGTTCTCAATAATAATAATAATATAAAGCAATACCATGGGTCAAAACCATAGAATCAAGAACGACGGGCTAAATACCACAGACCAAATATAAGAAAACCCCACGTGAGCGCGCTTCTCTGCCTTGAAGTAAGTGAACTGGGGGTACGCACCTTCTGAACGGGTGACCTGCGTGTGCAGCCGCAGTCCCTTCATGGCGTACCTGTGGGTACGCACCTTTTGAACTATTCTCCTGCGTACTTCTTAATTTCCAACATTTTGAGAGCCTGATCAGTGCATTTCCACTTGAGGGTGTTGCCATCAAGTACAACATCTCTATCATAGAGCCATACCAGAATCATAATGCCAACAATCTCCCCCTTTGGACTTGATGGAAACCTCAAAGTCTTCAGCATCATTCTCCCCCTTTGACATCAAGGGAAAAGGGTTATGCTCCCCCTAAGAACATGCTCCCCCTGAATATGAACCAGATCTGCAAGGAAGAACCATAATCCACCAAACACCATAAACGACCATGAAAGAGATAGAGACATATTGCAGCCATGTTTAGATCAGCATCCATGTTCTCCTTCTATGCTCCCATAATGCCAACAATGCATTAGATGTGCTCTCCCTGCACCTGTGGCATCGATCTGCAACCAATCCATAAACCAGCAAATGTACGCGTATACCATGTATAGACCTCACATACAACCAACAGATGAGTTTCAACAACAAGATGATGCATCAACAACCCCCAGCTTTTGCCTGAGGTATTCAAAAGTCTCCCTAGGCAGTGGTTTGGTGAGTATATCAGCAAATTGTTCCTTAGAAGGAACATACTCCAACTTGACCTTTTGTTCAAGCACTTGTTCCCGGAGGAAATGATACCTGATTGGTATGTGCTTGGTCTTTGAATGCATGACAGGGTTCTTTGAAATGCTGATTGCACTTGTATTATCAGATAGGATGGAGATAGGTGGTGTACAAGTGATTTGAAAATCCTGCAGGGTCTGCATCATCCAAAGAAGTTGAGTGCAAC
>APFE030842673.1:363038-380096 GCA_000404065.3 Pinus taeda | reverse complement strand
TAATCAATTGACCTTGTTCCTTTAGGCAGTGAAGCAACACTTTTAGGGACTTAAGAGCCCTCAGTTTATGGACATTTGTGATTGGGGTTAAAGTGCCCAAAAATGTCTATAACACACGTTTGAAGATCGCTGGTCAGATACCATTGACAATGCACTACAGGCAGTAAAAACAACTATCTTCAAAATACCCCAGGAGCCAATGAAAGTACTTCAGCCAGAATGGGTGACCCAGTTGAGCTACACACTAGAGTGTTATAATGTAAATGTTGAGGAGGATGATGAGGACCCACAAAACATTAACATTTCAGAAACTGAAGGCTATCGCGAGATTCACGGACCATCACTTCAAGACCCTGACATCACTGTGCCACTAAAGACGAAACATGTCAACATTGGAATGGAGGTAGAGCTGAAGTACGCAACGCTTAGGGACTATTGGGATGATGCCACGGTGGATAAGGTCGCTGAGTTAATTTGTGAATACTAAGACTTGTTCCTAACAAAAATTATGGACTTAAAAGGGATCGTTGGTGATTTAGGGATGATGAAGATCACCCTGAAACCCGATGTGAAGCCAGTTAAGTAGCGAACCGCTTGAATCCAAAGTATAAAGAAAATTTCCGCGATGAATTAGACAAAATGCTCGTAACCAAAATTATTGAATCATTGGAAGAATCTGATTGGGTGAGTCCTATGGTAGTACAGGAGAAAAAACAGAAGGGTGAAATAAGAATATGCGTAGACCTCAGGAAGCTGAACAATGCCTGTGTACACGATCCATTCCCAACTCCATTCATAAATGAAGTACTGGAGAATGTTCAGAGTTAGGAAGCATACTCGTTCATGGATTGGTTCTTAGGGTACTATCAGATCAAAGATCATATCGGAAGAGAGAAGAAAAATAAACTTTGCAACAGAATGGAGCTGCTTTCAATACACCGTTATGCCGTTTGGACTGGAGAACACGCCAGCTATATTTTTGTGCATCATGGTAGCCACATTCAAAGAATGCATCCACAAGTTTTTAGAGGTCTATCTGGATGATTGGACTATCTTTGGATTAGTTAAGCACCATGTAACAAGCTTACGCTTGATGCTGGATACTTGCTGCCGACACCAGATTGCGCTGAACCTTAAGAAGTGCACATTCCTTCTTTCCTTTGGAAACCTGCTGGGACATGTGGTCTGCAAACAAGGACTAATAGTGTACCCTACAAAGATTATCATTATCCTAAATTTGGAAGAACCAAAAAGTGTTAAACAACTACATGCTACCTTGGGACACACTAGATATTATAGGAAGTTCATAAAACATTATGCCCAAATAACTGAACCGATGGAAAAGCTATTGAAAAAAAGATGTTACATATTGCTGGAATGATGATTGCATTAAGAGTTTGGATGTCCTGAAGGAGAAACTGGCCTCCGCTCCAATCCTGGTCTTCCCAAAATGGCATGTGGAATTTCATGTACATGTTGATGCGTCGTGTATCATGTTGGGAGTCATACTCACACAGAGGGGTGTGAAGCGTGTGGATCACCCGTTTGCATTTGCGAGTCAAAGATTTTCCAAAGTATAAAATAACTACTCTACCACCGAGCGTGAGGGGTTGGCAATGGTGTACATGCTCCAAAAATACCGACACTATTTACTTGGGGACACTTCAAGTTGTATACCAACCATTCCTCGTTGAAATACCTGGTGAATAAGCCTATGTTGGGGGGTGCATATGTAGATGGATCTTACTATTTCAAGAATATGATTTTGAGGTCATAGTCAAGCCGGGATGCCTAAACGCAGGGCCGGATCACTTGTCACGAATTGAGACAGGCGGGGAACCCACGAATTTGGAGGAGGGACTACTTGATGCACAACTCTTTGCAGTGCGCATTGCGGAAAGACACTTCGAAGATATAATCCATTTTCTAAGAACAGGGACTGTGTTGAAGGAATACTCAGTCCAACAGAAGAAGGAATTGGTGGTGCGTGTGACAAACTTTTCTGTCATTGTAGGGCACCTCTATAGGATGGGAAAACGATGAGATATTGTGAAGACACGTACCTAAATTTGAACGAGGTCAGATCCTTGTGGAAGAACATGGGGGCACTGTAGAAGGACACTATGCAAGACGCGCAATCGCACAAAAGATTCTTTACACAGGGTTATAGTGGCCGACCCTGCACCAGGATTCGAAAGCGCACTGTAAAGCCTGTGATATATGTCAAAGGACTGGAAAACCATCACGGAGGGACGAGATGCTGTTGGGCCATTAATATGCCATTATTATTATCACTTTTTAACATCTATTTCATCCATTTTTACCATTATTTATCACGTCATTTATCATAATTTATCATATAATTCTATTTTATAATTATTTATGCTCTTATGGATAAATATTATTTCTTCTCCTTTATTTTTAAATAAATTGATTATTATATATGTTTTTACCAATGATGGTTTATTAATAAATTTGTTCACCATTTTAGCCTCCAAGATATTTTCCTGATTGAAGGTTTGATCATTAAATGTGCCAACTCAGAAATTTGCTGGAACAAGAAGTGACAATTTTGTATTGAATGGTTCAGGAAACTGGAGAAGAATATGGAAAATTTGAAACATGGGGTTTGTCTAGAACGGACCAAATTAGTTTTTTATTGAGCCGTTTTCCCAAATTCGGTCCATACTAAGAGAAACAGAAGGTTCTTTGAAGACATTTTTCTCAGATTTGCTGTTGTGGCCATTTTCCAAAATATCTCAGCTGCAATGCCAAATTCAACCTGTTCCTATTGAATGATTGATGAAGAGATATTCCAAATAGGATCTTGCTTATCAATTTGTTGTGAGCAATCCAATTTTGTAATGAGAATCATATTGTAATCATCTCTGTTGTAACTACTCTTTACTCTCTCTGTATTTAAATGAAAACAGAGATCAAAGAAGAGGATTCATGATTCATGATTCATGATTCATGATGGGATAGATTATGAGAGATTAAGTTAGGGATTATTAGAGATAGGATAGGATAGGATAGGAGGAAAGGGGGACTATTGCATTACCATTGTAATTCTCAAGGCTTTTGCTGTTGTAATGATTTCACAGTTTGATGATTAATAAATAAAAGAGTTGTTCCATTATTTGATACTGGAGTAAGTTCAGTGGTGCTTCACTGGTGGCTAAGGGCCCGACCCTGGTGGATCCACTTGCTACTTGTACCATTATTTTACAGTTCTATTCGTGTGATGGTTTGATTTACTTTTCATTGCTTTTGAGTTGTATTGCTTTCTAACTTCCTGTTCTTTTACATTTTCCTAAAATCATTTCGTGCATAAAATCGCAATTGGATCACGTTGCTATTTTATTCCACCATAAAAAATATTATTATTCATTACAAATTAAATTGTTATGGTGTTCATTTTGGTTATAAAGCTTCGCTATTCACTTCAGATTCTGCTGTGCATTACAGGTTGTTGCTTATTTAGTATTGCTGCTCATTTCTATTAATTTCATAGTGCTGTTCATTTCCATTTAGTATTGCTGTTCATTTAGCTTTGTGGTTCATCTCCATTTAGCATTGTTGTTCGACTTTAATAATTTAGTATTACTGTACCTTTCCATTAATATTTCATTTCTGTAAGATGAGCTTTGCTGTTCAATTCATTTCCGCTAAAGTTAAGCTTTGATGTTCAATTTTTCAATAGACTTAGTTGTTGTTCTTTTATGCAAGGATTTGATTTCATCTTTTAATTGATATTGCAACAAGTGTGTTTTAGTAAGCATTTCCAATTGAATTTCAATTTCTAGTTATTTGCTTTAGTGTGGATTGAAATATCAACAACTGTAAAGAACACTGACTATAACTGTCTAAGTTCTTAGATTGGAGATCTTGCCTATGATTGATTTTCATTTGCATAAGTTTACAGGGGAGAGAGTTATCATTACTAAGTCCTTGACTGATGATTGTTTGAGTGAATGATTTAGTTCAGAACATTTCAGTTTCTTGCTGTTCCACTTAGATTTTGTTTCCAACATTCATTTATCTTTGCATTTTAAAGCACTATACTGCAAAACATTGCTCTTGAGCAAGTGACCGCCTTAGACTGAGTACACTCTTGAGATAGAAAATCGTCCCTTGGTTGACAATTAATGTGAAGATAATTAGGAGTTAAAAAAACACCTTTTATCACTCAAAATTTAGGTGCCGTTGCTACGCATGATGGATGTTTTCTACTTTCTTTCTCATTTAAGGCATATAATTTCATTTTTATACAGTGCAAAAATTGATTTCCATATATTTTTAAAACTATGAACTCAATTCTTGTGATTTTTGGAAAACACAGACGTATCATTAAAATACACAAACCCAGATAATTTCAAGTTAAATTAGTGCATAAAATTTCGGAAATCATGCACTATTACCTACAACCATTTTGTTTATATCTCATGATCCGTGCATCAAAACAATCTAATTTTTGGATCATAGAAGCAATAATATATTATAAATTTACTTGTAACATTTCAACAAAATCTGGTTTGTAGTTTTTGAGAAAATGGTTAATGAAATTGCTATTACTTATATCATATTTTGCTGCAACTTCATATACACATAACTTGAATGTCAATGTAAGAATTGTTACGCGTTCATCAAGATTGCTAAAATTGAATATTCATTAATTGAGGAAGAATTAATTTGTTCTATCCATTTCGTGAGCTGGAATGAACAAATTTTTATTGCTTGGTTAACACAGAGTCTTTGGGTTGCATGAGGACATGCAATATATTCAGTTTGGGGGTATGTTGGGCCGTTAATATGCCATTATTATTATCACATTTTAATATCTATTTCATCCATTTCTACCATTCTTTATCATATCATTTATCATCATTTATCATATAATTCTATTTTATAATTATTTATGCTCTTATGGATAAATATTATTTATTCTCCTTTATTTTTAAATAAATTGATTATTATGCATGTTTGTTCCAATGATGGTTTATTAATAATTTTTTTCACCATTTTAGCCTCCAAGATATTTTCCAAATTGAAGATTTGAACATTAAATGTGCCAACTCAGAAATTCGCTAGAATAAAAAGTGACAATTTTGTATTGAACGGTTTAGGAAAATGGAGAAGGAAATGGAAAATACGAAACATGGGTTTTGTCCAGAATGGACCAAATTAGTTTTATAATGAGTCGTTTTCCCAAATTCGGTCCATACCAAGAGAAACATAAGGTTCTCTGAAGATGTTTTTCTCAGATTCACTGTTGTGGCCGTTTTCCAAAATATCCCAGCTGCAATGCCAAATTTGACCTGTTCTTGTTCTATGATTGATGAAGAGATATTCCAAATAGGATCTTATTTATCAATTTGTTGTGAGCAATCTAATTTTGTAATGAGAATCATATTGTAATCATCTCTATTGTAACTACTCTCTACTCTCTCTGTATTTAAATGAAAACAAAGATCAGAGAAGACGATTCATGATTCATGATGGGAAAGATTATGAGAGATTAAGTTAGGGATTATTAGAGATAGGATAGGATAGGATAGGAGGAAAGGGGGACTATTGCATTACCATTGTAATTCTCAAGTCTTTTGCTGTTGTAATGATTTCACAGTTTGATGATTAATAAATAAAAGAGTTGCTGTTCCATTATTTGATACTGGAGTAAGTTCAGCGGTGCTTCACTGGCGGTTATGGGCCCGGCCCTGGTAGATCCACTAGCTACCTGTACCATTATTTTACAGTTCTAGTCTTGTGATGGTTTGATTTACTTTTCATTTCTTTTGAGTTGCATTGTTTTCTAATTTCCTGTTCTTGTACATTTTCTTGAAATCGTTTCGTGCATGAAATCGTAATTGGATCATGTTGCTATTTTCTTCCACCATAACAAAGATTATTATTCATTACAACTTAAATTGTTATGTTGTTCATTTTGGTTATAAAGCTTCGTTGTGCACTTTAGATTTTGTTGTGCATTATAGGTTGCTGCTTATTTAGTATTGCTACTCATTTCTATTAATTTTGTAGTGTTGTTAATTTCCATTTAGTATTGTTGTTCATTTAGCTTTGCGGTTCATTTCCATTTAGCGTTGCTGTTCATCTTTAATAATTTAATGTTACTGTTCCTTTCCATTAATATTTCATTTCTGTAAGATGAGCTTTGCTGTTCAATTCATTTCCGCTAAAGTTAAGCTTTGGTGTTCAGTTTTTCAATAGACTTAGTCGCTGTTCTTTTATGCAAGGATTTGATTTCATCTTTAAATTGATATTGCAGCAAGTGTGTTTTAGTAAGAATTTCCAATTGAATTTCCATTTCCAGTTATTTTCTTTAGCGTGGATTGAAAGATCAACAACTGTAAAGAACATCGACTATAGCTGTCTAAGTTCTCAGATTGGAGATCTTGCCTATGATTGATTTTCATTTGCATCAGTTTACAGGGGAGAGAGTTATCATTATTGAGTCCTCAATTGATGATTGTTTGAGTGAATGATTTAGTTCAAAACATTTCAGTTTCTTGCTGTTCTAATTAGATTTTATTTCTAGCATTCATTTATCTTTGCATTTTAAAGCACTATATTGCAAAAAATTACTCTTGAGCAAGTGACCGCCTCAAACTGAGTACACTCTTGAGATAAAAAATCATCCCTGGGTTGACAATTAATGTAAAGATAATTATGAGTTAAAAAGACACCTTTTATCACTCAACATTTTGGCGCCGTTGCTATGCATGATGGATGTTTTCTACTTTCTTTCTCCTTTAAGGCATACAATTTCATTTTTATACAGTGCAAAAATTGATTTCCATATATTTTTAAAACTATGAACTCAATTCTTGTGATTTCTAGAAAACACAGACGTATCATTAAAATACAAAAACCCAGATAATTTCAAGTTAAATTAGTTCATAAAATTTCAGAAATCATGCACTATCACCTACAACCATTGTGTTTATATCTCATGATCCGTGCATCAAAATGATCTGATTTTTGGATCATGGAAGCATTAATATATTATAAATCTACTTGCAACATTTCAACAAAATCTGGTTTGTAGTTTATGAGAAAATGGTTAATGAAGTTGTTGTTACTTATATCATATTTTACTGCAACTTCATATACACATAAATTGAACGTCAATGTAAAAATTGTTACGCCTTCATCAAGATTCCTAAAATTGAATATTCATTAATTGAGGAAGAATTCATTTGTTTTATCCATTTCATGAGCTGGGATGAACAATTTTTTATTGCTTGGTTAACACAGAGTCTTTGGGTTGCATGAGTACATGCAATATATTTAGTTTTTTGTTGCATGAGGACATGCAATATATTCAGTTTGGGGGTATGTTGGGCCGTTAATATGCCACTATTATTATCATTTTTTAACATCTATTTCATCAATTTTTACCATTCGTTATCACGTAATTTATCATATAATTCTATTTTATAATTATTTATGCTCTTATGGATAAATATTATTTATTTTTCTTTATTTTTAAATAAATTGATTATTATGCATGTTTTTACCAGTGATGGTTTATTAATAAATTTGTTCACCATTTTAGCCTCCAAGATATTTTCCAGATTGAAGATTTGATCATTAAATGTGCCAACTCAGAAATTCATTAGAATAAGAAGTGACAATTTTGTATTGAACGGTTCGGGCAAATGGAGAAGAATCTGGAAAATCTGAAACATGAGTTTTGTCCAAAACAGACCAAATTAGTTTTCTGATGAGCCGTTTTCCCAAATTCGGTCTGTACTAAGAGAAACGAAAGGCTCTCTAAAGACGTTTTTCTCAGATTCGCTGTTGTGGCCATTTTCCAAAATATATCAGCCGCAATGCCAAATTCGACCTATTCCTGTTGAATGATTGATGAAGATATATTCTAGATAGGATTTTGTTTATCAATTTGTTGTGAGCAATCCAATTTTGTAATGAGAATCATATTGTAATCATCTCTGTTGTAACTGCTCTATGCTTTCTCTGTATTTAAATGAAAACAGAGATCATAGAAGAGGATTCATGATTCATGATTCATGGTGGATAGATTATGAGAGATTAAGTTATAGATTATTAGAGATAGGATAGGATATGATAGGAGGAAAGGGGGACTGTTGCATTACCATTGTAATTCTCAAGGCTTTTTCCATTGTAATGATTTCACAGTTTGATGATTAATAAATAAAAGAGTCGCTGTTCCATGATTTGATATTGGAGTAAGTTCCGCGGTGCTTCACTAGCAGCTAAGGGCCGGGCCTTGGTGGATCCACTTGCTACCTGTACCATTATTTTGCAGTTCCAGTCGTGTTATGGTTTGATTTACTTTTCATTGCTTTTGAGTTAAATTTCTTTCTAACTTCCTGTTCTTGTACATTTTCCTGAAATCGTTTCGTGCATGAAATCGCAATTGGATCACGTTGCTATTTTATTCCACCATAGCAAAGATTATTATTCATTACAAATTAAATTGTTATGCTGTTCATTTTGGTTTTTTTTTTCTCGGTAAAACTAGCTATTCTATTATATTGTATTTACAGGAAAATATTACAAGCAGTAAAACAGTACTTCCATGGCCATCAGTGGCACTTTGGGTATCTTGGAATTGACACAAAAAGCTCCCGCACAGGGGCAGCACCGACAAAACTACCTGAATTCTCCCAGAAACTAACTGAGGCCGAGGCCAATTCTACTTGACTTTCAACATAGCAAGATGGCCCACGCAGGGGCTCCCTTCAATACCCGACTGTAAGTCACCATAGACTGGACAGACTGATAGTAAACCAACTGGACAGACTGATTGACACAGACATGACAAAATGGAAAATTGCAAGTGAGCAATCATATTGACCTTTATCATAGACCCGAGCTGAGAGAGAAAGGTGAGAGATGGTATGCGCGTCAGAGGTTCAGATGTCACCGAGACCTTTGTCGCCAGGACCTTCGCTGCCGAGACCTTGGTCGCCAAGACCATCGCCGCCGAGACCTTCGTCACCTGGATCTTTTTCCTCCACAATGGTGCACCATCCCAGGCCCTTAGGGATTCCTTCCCACATGGCAGCCCACTTATCCCATGCTGTGTCTTGAGGTCCCTGCTTCTGGGGATGCGAGGGGGCATGCATAATCTCCTTTCCTGAGGTGGCCACCTCAGTTGGTGGTTGCAGAGCTGGGCTTTCCTTGCCAATGCCCTCTGTGGGTGGATCCCCCGTTCCTGGAGGTGTCCCACTGTCATTTCCCTTAGGAGCTGCAGTGAAGAGAACTGAAATGTGAGCATTGATACCTTCATTGCTCTTGGAACTACCCAGGGTGAACACCACCGAGCCAAACGCTGGAAGAGCTGGCTCTCCTTCGCTTGAGCTGCCCACCTCCGTGAATTGCCCAGTTTGGAGAGGCCGAGCCCTTGCCCGCTTGTAGCAATAACAACAGCAGCAGTGGTGATGCTCATTCGCTGCTTGAGGGCGTGAGGATGAGCCTCGCCCAGAGCCCCTTCTGCAAGGTTGGCGCTCCCGTAATCTCGCCATGGACCCGCTTCCGATTCCCCTGAGAGCCTGCGTTGAATTTTGAGACTAGCAACCTGACGGAATTCGCCACCACTTTCTCCCAGTCGCAGCAATCTCTGAGAAGCTGTGGCTTGATGGAGGAAAGTCCTTCTTCGAAACCAAATTGCCCTTGTTGCCCCTGAAATGCTGCTTACACCTGAGACCAGAACCAGAATTGGGGCCTTGGAGAGCCAAGAAGGCGGGTCGAAGTGGCAGTATGACTGCCCTCCTCTGCGTCTGCAACTTCGTGGAATTCCCCCGCATCTGAATCTCACCCAATTCACCATTACAATGGACGCGCCTTTGCTCAGCCGTGCCTTGAATACCCTTCTCATTCCCTCGGTGGGAGCGAGCCATAACTGCTGTCTGCAGCGCCATCGATTCACAGTGCTCAGCATTGAATGCCTGGGGCTTGAACTGCGGAGGATTAGCCCTTTGATGGCGAACTCCATCAACCTTAAATGCGAGCACGGGGCGGCACATGCAAGACATGTGGCCCGTTCCTATGTGGCACGCCAACACCCGCATCCGGGGATGCTGTTCATTTTGGTTATAAAGCTTCACTGTTCACTTTAGATTCTGCCGTGCATTATAGGTTGTTGCTTACTTAGTATTGCTGCTCATTTCTATTAATTTCATAGTGCTGTTCATTTCCATTTAGTATTATTGTTCATTTAGATTTTCGGCTCATTTCCATTTAGTGTCATTGTTCATCTTTAATAATTTAGTATTATTGTTCCTTTCCATTAATATTTCATTTCTGTAAGATGAGCTTTCCTGTTCAATTCATTTCTGCTAAAGTTAAGCTTTGATGTTCAGCTTTTCAATAGACTTAGTCGCTGTTCTTTTTTGCAAGGATTTGATTTCATCTTTTAATTGATATTATAGAAAGTGTGTTTTAGTGAGCATTTCCAATTGAATTGCCATTTCCAGTTATTCGCTTTAGTGTGGATTGAAAGATCAACAACTGTAAAGAACATTGACTATAGCTGTCTAAGTTCTTAGATTGGAGATCTTGCCTATGATTGATTTTCATTTGCATCAGTTTACAGGGGAGAGAGTTTTCATCATTGAGTCCTTGACTGATGATTGTTTGAGTGAATGATTTAGTTCAAAACATTTCAGTTTCTTGCCATTCCGATTAGATTTTGTTTCCAACATTCATTTATCTTTGCATTTTAAAGCACTATACTGCAAAACATTACTCTTGAGCAAGTGATCGACTCAGACTGAGTACACTCTTCAGATAAAAAATCATCCCTGGGTTGACAATTAATGTGAAGATAATTAGGAGTTAAAAATACACCTTTTATCACTCAACATACATCTACTGTTCTTCTTAAGGAACAGCAGTCGTTCCATCTAAGGAACAACTGTTTCGCGTGTTTGTGTTTTTGCTGTTCCATTTAAGGAACAACTACTGTTCCTCTTAAGGAACAATTGCCGTTTGATTTATGGAACAACAACTTCATGTGTTTGTGTTTCTGCTATTCCATTTAAGGAACAACTTCTGTTCCTCTTAAGGAACAACTGCTGTTTCTTAAGAGGAACAACAGTTGTTCCTTTTAAGGAACAACAATTTTTGGGCAAACTGGTCAAAAACGTAGTGCCACTTTCCACCTAATTTTGGAGGCCTTCTCCTTAGCCAAATTGAGTGTGAAATAGCTCGTTGGAAATTTTGACAAGTCTAGTTTCTAGAAGATCTTAAATTTTTCAATTTGGAGTTCATTTTCCCTGTCAAAAAGCAAATCTCCTAAGACTGGTCAAAATATGCAGAATGAGGTTGCCGAAATGCATAGTGATGTTGTAGTCAACGTTTGAAGGTCTTCCTCAACTCCAAATTAAGCTTATGATAGCTCATTGGAAAGATATTTGTTTCTACATATTAGTTGGCTCATCAAATAAGTCATTTGGTCATTTAGTATAGGAGAAAAATTGATTTTACCAAGGTCACTCCAGAGGTGCACTAACCCTCTTGAGGCAAATGATGTTTTCAACATTTCTCCCAAAACATGAAACCTGTGAAAAAAATAAAAGAGGTTTTTCTTCTTAAGTCAATGATGGACAACAAAATCTCTCACTTTTCTCAAATTCATCTTTTATTGTCTAGAAAGACAATTTGAAGAAAAACCATCCCTTATGTGTGGGGAATGGTTTATTCCTTGGAATGACTTCTCAACAAATGATGGAGACCTGATGTTTGATGATATGAAATGGCCTCATGCCTTCTAATATCCATCATACCTCCTCTACTCAGATATCTTTGAACAACACTTTTGCATGTATTTTCCTTTGTTGTTCGCTACAAGGAACAACACCTTTTTGACTGTTTTTGTTGTTCCTTATAAGGAACAATACTTTGGGAGTATTTTTGAGAACAACCCTTCTTTCCTCTTGTGGGATTATTCCTAGTTCATTTCAACCACATTTTACTAATTCCCTTTCATTGCATGAAGTACACTACTTTTATGAGGATATGAACTATGGAGTCTACTGAGGTAGGTGAATAACCTTAATGTTATGATCTTTAACACGATAACTCCTTGATGATAGATTATTTTCAAAAGGGACACAATTATTTATATACTACTTTACTGCATTGTTTTCTGTTGAACATGATACTGATTAATTATATTAATACCATGCTAGTTCCTCCCTTCCTGGTTATAATCTTCTCTGTCTGTAATAAATGAGATTATGGGTATATATATATATATATTTTTTTTCTATTAACATGTTCAACTTCTTCCGCCATCCCTACTCTTAAGGAGTACTAAGCCTCCCTCTTTTTATCATAAAAGTGTGTAATAACAACAAAATTTTGTTCGTATATGGAGGATAGGGGGTCCCATTACGAGCCAACCTACCATGTTCATAAGGTTGTAACGAAGTGACATTCCCATTATGGCCACCACACTAGGGTTATGATCCATTGGATAGTCAAATTTTCCTTGGAATAGGAGGTCTCATCACGAGCTGGCCTGATCACTTTTGCTACATCCCAGTGAATGGTAGTGCAGTTATTTGGTTACCACGCCAACACACTGATCTCTTCTATAGAACATCACTAGAACTCTCCATTTCTAAATTGAGAATCCTAGCTCATACGAGTTAAAAAGCAACCCTATCGAGGCTATGGACGCTTGCTGGCAGCAGCGGCTCTGCCTATGGTATTCAAGTTATATCTTATCGTAAATTATTACTATAATACCCTTTTCTTATTCTTTCTTTTTATCAGAGAAGTTATTTCCTTAATTTTTTCCCTGTTTTAAACCTTTATGCATGAGAAATTGTTTTCAGATCAATCACATCATTTTCAACTAGAATATCGTCAGTAAAGCATCTTTTTGGCATATTGCTGTCTTTTTTCTTTTTCGCATAACTTATCATCAATCCAAAGCGTCCTCTCTCTTATTCATAACTATATTTACACACTCTACTCTCATTATAACCATAAATCTCGCCATCCTATCATTGATATGTATACTCTGCTTCATTTACTGCTGTATTGTTCATTCCCTTGCTTTGCCGTCAACATAACACCTTTCATAGGATTTATGGTCACAGACTCCCTTTTCCAATTGGATGGGGGAATGTATGCATTATGGGATAGCATGCGATATGATTACTGCACTCTACCATAACTTTTTGATTTGAAAAAATATTAGTATTGCATGTATACAAAAGTTTTTTCTGACTGAAATTTTTGCATGCATATTATCTGTTGCTATTCAAAACTAACATTGTGGATTCAAGAACATTGTATGCAAAATAGTGATTTGTTTACAGGAGAACAACAAGTATGGGGGGGGGGGGGACTATATTCATAACATGACCACACTATTGCAACTAACAGAAGAGGCTCGAGCAACTCGCGAACATGAACAATTGTTCAGACATGATGTGCTTGCCTGAATTCCACCTTTTGGATCACTTTCAACACCAACTATGCCTACATCATCTTTAACAAATGCGAGTCCATTTATGTCATTCCACATTTTTCTTTTTGGAGGTAAAACTTCAGGTAAAATAGCATAATTTTCTGATTTATTACGAATTTAAGATAATTTGATGAAAATCCATTGAGCATTATTTATCATCATTTATTCCACATCTTTACCACTTCCCATTTTTCAGAGACATATCATCTTTTAGTTTTGGGGAGTGTTTCTTTCATTCATTTCTTTCTTATTACCATGTCATTAATATTCTTTATCATCCATTGATACTCTTATTCATTCTCAACTCCTCCCTTATTCCATGTTGTTTTACACCAAGCATAGAATTCAACAGATGGTATCGACCACCTCAATTTGTTTTCGAGCATTGCATGAGGGCATGCTAATTCTTCAGTTTGGGGGAGGCATTTCTACGCATGATGGATGTTTTCTACTTTCTTTCTCATTTAGGGCATACAATTTCATTTTTATACAGTGCAGAAATTGATTTCCATATATTTTTAAAACTATGAACTCAATTCTTGTGATTTCTGGAAAACACATATGTATCATTAAAATACACAAACCCAGATAATTTCAAGTTAAATTAGTTCATAAAATTTCAGAAATCATGCACTATCACCTACAACCATTTTGTTTATATCTCATGATCCGTGCATCAAAACGATTTGATTTTTGGATCATAGAAGCATTAATATATTATAAATATACTTGCAACATTTCAACAAAATCTGGTTTGTAGTTTTTGAGAAAATGGTTAATGAAGTTGCTGTTACTTATATCATATTTTCCTGCAACTTCATATACACATAACTTGAACGTCAATGTAAAAATTCATCAAGATTTCTAAAATTGAATATTCATTTATTGAGGAAGAATTCATTTGTTCTATCCATTTCATGAGCTGGGATGAACAATTTTTTATTGCTTGGTTAACACAGAGTCTTTGGGTTGCACGAGGACATGCAATATATTCAATTTTTTGTTGCATGAGGACATGCAATATATTCAGTTTGGGGGTATGTTGGGCCATTAATATGCCATTATTATTATTACTTTTTAACATCTATTTCATCTATTTCTACCATTCTTTATCATGCCATTTATCATAATTTATCATATAATTCTATTTTATAATTATTTATGCTCTTATGGATAAATATTATTTCTTCTCCTTTATTTTTAAATAAATTTATTATTATGCATTTTTTTACTAATGATGGTTTATTAATAAATTTGTTCACCATTTTAGCCTCCAAGATATTTTCTAGATTGAAGATTTGATCATTAAATGTGCCAACGTAGAAATTCGCTGGAATAAGAAGTGAAAATTTTGTATTGAATGGTTCGGGAAAATGGAGAAGAATCTGGAAAATCTGAAACATGATTTTTGTCCAAAATAGACCAGATTAGTTTTCTGATGAGCCGTTTTCCCAAATTCGATTTGTACTAAGAGAAACGGAAGGTTTTTTGGAGACGTGTTTCTCAGATTCGTTGTTGTGGCCGTTTTCCAAGCAATGCCAAATTCAACCTGTTACTATTGAATGATTGATGAAGAGATATTCCAGATAAGATCTTGTTTATCAAATTTTTGTGAGAAATCCAAATTTCTAATGAGAATAATATTGTAATCATATCTGTTGTAACTGCTCTCTGCTCTTTCTATATTTAAATGAAAACAAAGATCAGAGAAGAGGACTCATGATTCATGATGGGATAGATTATGAGAGATTAAGTTAGGGATTATTAGAGATAGGATAGGATAGGATAAGAGGAAAGGGGGACTGTTGCATTACCATTGTAATTCTCAAGGCTTTTGCTGTTGTAATGATTTCACAGTTTGATGATTAATAAATAAAAGAGTTGCTGTTCCATTATTTGACACTAGAGTAAGTTCGGCGGTGGTTCACTGGCGGCTAAGGGCACAACCCTGGTGGATCCACTTGCTACCTGTACCATTATTTTACAGTTCTAGTCGTGTGATGGTTTGATTTACTTTTCATTACTTTTGAGTTGCATTGCTTTCTAACTTCATGTTCTTGTACATTTTCCTGAAACAGTTTCGTGCATGAAATCGCAATTGGATCGCGTTGCTATTTTCTTCCACCATAATGAAGATTATTATTCATTACAACTTAAATTGTTATGCTATTCATTTTGGTTATAAAGCTTCACTGTTCACTTCAGATTTTGTCGTGCATTACAGGTTGCTGCTTATTTAGTATTGCTGCTCATTTCTATTAATTTCGTAGTGCTGTTCATTTCCATTTAGTATTTCTGTTCATTTAGCTTGTGGTTCATTTCCATTTAGCATTGCTGTTAATCTTTAATAATTTAGTATTACTGTTCCTTTCCATTAATATTTCATTTCTGTAAGATGAGCTTTGCTGTTCAATACATTTCCGCTAAAGTTAAGCTTTGATGTTCAGTTTTTCAATAGACTTAGTCGCTGCTCTTTTCTGCAAGGATTTGATTTCATCTTTTAATTGATATTGCAACAAGTGTGTTTTAGTAAGAATTTCCAATTGAATTGCCATTTCCATTTATTTGCTTTAGTGTGGATTGAAATATCAACAACTATAAAGAGTAGGGGTGATTTTAGGGGCGAATGTTCGCCCCTTGGCGAAATTAAGGGGTTTTAAATTTTTAGAGGCCGAATATTTTGTATCATAGTACATTTTTACAAATCACCTCAAATATCCCACCTTATTTTAAGGGAGAGGGTAAAAAAGGTAAATTTAGCCCTTGAAATTAGGAGTTACAACCTTCCATTCGCCCATTTTCAAGAATAGGTTTTATTTAAGTAAATCCATTCGCCCATTTTCAAGAATAGGTTTTATTTAAGTGAATCCTATGGGCCAAATACCATATTTATAAAAGAGGTATGGTAAATTAATAAAAATATAAATAAATGAGGTATGGTAAATAAATAAAACATTTTTTATATTTATTCTATAAGTCACCTTATATACATGTAAGGGTGTAAACAAATAAAAATATAAGTAAAGTGGAGGTATGGTAAATAAATAAAACGTCTTTTTATACTTACTCCATAGCCCTCGGTTCTATTTATGAAGGCTCAAGAAAGAGGTTTTATTTAAGTGAATCCTATTGGCCAAATACCATATTTGTAAAAGAGTTATGGTAAAATAAATAAAAATATAAATAAACTAGACGCATGGTAAATAAATAAAACCTCTTTTTATATTTAGTCCATAGCCCTCGGTTCTATTTATGAAGGCTCAAGAAAGAGGTTTTATTTAAGTGAATCCTATTGGCCAAATACCATATTTGTAAAAGAGTTATGGTAAATTAATAAAAATATAAATAAGCGAGAGGTATGGTAAACAAATAAAACATTTTTTTTTATATTTACAACATAAGTCACCTTGTATTTATGAATGGTATGGTAAATTAATAAAAATATAAATAAACGAGGGGTATGGTAAACAAATAAAACTTTTTATTTTTATTTTTTTATATTAATACCATGCAAAAAAAACATTATTAACCCTAATATTAGTATTAATAAAAATAAAAATGGCACA
>APFE030842673.1:312872-363018 GCA_000404065.3 Pinus taeda | reverse complement strand
TAAATTACTAATAGTAATTTCTAAGCTCCAGGTTTATGATAACCCATGGTATTGACCCATGGTATTCATGTGAGCATAGACTATTTAAAGGGGAAATCCTATCTTAGATCCATCTTAATTCTGGGTCTACCAAGTGCTCAGAGGGATAAATAGATTTCATCCCCCTAAGAGTGGTAGATGTGGAGTTAAGATGGATATAGGTTGGTTTTTATGATAATGAAGATATTAAATAGGCTTAGGAAATTATATTGTAAAAACATCTTAAGGTGAATGGTTAAAGCATAGACATTGGACAAGTATATTTGTATACTTCTGTTTTAAACTGAAACAAATCCAGGGCTAAAAGGAATGGATTGATTGCACTAGTCATCCTTCTATAACTTTCCAACATATGCTGGAGTAAACAGATTGTAATTTGGGTAATTTTTCTAATTGCAAACGGGAACATACTTGTGTATTGGCAGGGTGGTTACCAGGTCCCTAGAAGTGGAGTAAACAGATTGTAATTTGGGTAATTTTTCTAATTGCAAACAGGAACATACTTGTGTATTGGCAGGGTGGTTATGAGGTCCCTAGAAGTGAGAATTTGAATTTTTCTTGGTTTTATATATAGTATTAGGTTTTTTCTCATGCTTTCTGTGAATGGCACGGGTGAATTTTATCTTACACCCACTTGATTATCGATATGTAATTTCGGTAATTTTGATTTCAAAAGATATTTTAAAGAAATGCAATGATTTCATTTGTGTATTCAATAAACACAAGATTTTATAATTGAGTAAAATATTTTCCATGCCTGGTGAGAGAATCACCAAAAAGTTATATATACATATCATATTATTGATAAAATCGCCTTCCATTTTTCCTATATACCATGGAGATTCACCCATTTATTATACATGTAAATTTAGGGGGGGTTCTTAAAATTTTACCTGATAAAGAACATTGACTATAGCTATCTTAGTTCTCAGATTGGAGATCTTGCCAATGATTGATTTTCATTTGCATCAGTTTACAAGGGAGAGAGTTATCATTACTGAGTCCTCGACTGATGATTGTTTGAGTGAATAATTTAGTTAAGAGCATTTCAGTTTCTTGTTGTTCCAATTAGATTTTGTTTCCAACGTTCATTTATCTTTTCATTTTAAAGCACTATACTACAAAACATTACTCTTGAGCAAGTGACCACCTCAGACTGAGTACACTCTTGAGATAAAAAATCGTCCCTGGGTTGACAATTAATGTGAAGATAATTAGGAGTTAAAAAGACACCTTTTATCACTCAACAAATGCCACTAAATCCCCAAATGACACTGCAACCATTTGAAAAATGGGCAATTGGCTTTGTGGGGCCGATCAAACCTCAGTGAAAGACGAGTGCATGCTACATCATCATCGCGACAGAGTAAATGACACGATGGGCAGAAGCGCAACCGGTCAAGGACTGGATGGCCACTATAGCTGCGAAGTTTTTGTTTGAAAATGTGTTGACACGATTTGGCTATCCGAAAATCTTAATGAGCGACCGTAGAACACATTTCTTGAATGAAACCATCAACGCGCTCACGGAAGAGTTCGAGATGTATCATCAGAAAATTACATTGTACCATCCACAAGCCAATGGGACAACAGAGACATTCAACAAAATACTAGAGACTGTGCTGAACAAAGTATGTAATGCGTAGTGAAACGACTGGGACCTATGCGTACCTACCGGCTTATTGGCATACAAGACAATGTGCAAGAAATTGATGGGATAGACACCTTTCTGGTTAGTCTATGGCACGAAAGATATCATGTTGATGGAATACATCGTACCTAGTTTGTGAATAGCAATGCTCACAGGCATGAGAGACCGCAAAGCTCTGGAAGAAAGGCTAGCACAATTAGAAGAACTCGAGGAAGAATGGTTTCTGGTTGGATTTCATCAGCAGGTACAAAATTAGCATGAAAAGGCCTGACACGACCACCATATCAAGTTGTGCACCTTCAAGGTAAACGACTTAGTACTGCTGTATGACAGTAAGTTTAAAAAATTTCTGGAAAAATTCAGAATGCATTGGTTGGGACCATATGTGGTAAAGGAGGTCACAAACCAAGGCATGGTCTAGCTAGTCAAAATAAATGGAGAACCCTTCCCAGGCAAAGTAAACGATAGTCACTTGAAACCCTACATGGGTGGGCAGACTCTCGGAATAACCAACCGAAGCACAATCTTCGCAACCTGAGGAGCCGGACGAGGGTGTAGGACTATAAACACATGCACTATATGCCGGTACAAAGGTAAGGACACGATTCAGAAGCAATAGGTCCAGCAAACAGCAAAACAATGCATCACGGACCTTTGAGTAGTACGAGATCAGTTGGAGGGGCTCTGTGCCAAGATCGCCACACCAACATAATGACTCGGGATGGGTCACGATGATTGTGTTGGGGGCCTATTGCGCATGGATTCCCCCCATAGCATGTTTTGGGGCTCAAAGCCCAAGTTTTGGTCAAAGTTATTGTAAGACTTCGCCAATTGCGGGTGCGGAGCATGAAGTATAGGATGAGTCATAGGGTTGTCAGCCCTAACTATTGTAATGTAATGTAAAGTCATGTCGGCCTACCCATGGTCTGCGGACCATGGGATTGTATAAATAGAGCGAGGCTCTAAGTTGTAAAAAGGGTAGTGAGTGGATAGAAGAGAAAAGGATATGAATGGTTTGAGCATATAGTAAAAGTCTAAGTGTATTGGGTTGTAGTAGTAGGAAGAGGCTCCGTAGTGTTGAAAATAGTAACAAGAAATGCTAAAAATAGAAGTGCTAAAAATAACACTGCTATAAATAGTAGTTCAGGTACCAATGTTTGACATAGCAACAAGGAATGAAAAATGGAAGTGCTAAAAATAACATTGCTATAAATAGAATTTCGGGATGGATTCCTATTTTAGTTATTCACTGAACTAAAATAGAGAAGTAAAATTCGAATTTGATCTTAGTAGCTATTTGTAAAATTAATTAATTCATCTTGAGTTAATTAGTTGTAGAAAATAAAACATAAAATCTATGTGAGGACATGCAACAGTTATCCCATTAATTGAGGAATTTATCCATCAGTTAAAGAGATAAGGATGAGTTGTAATTAGTTGGCTCAGTTAATTGAGTCAAGTTTAGTTAGATAAATTCAAACAGTTTGTATAATTAATTGTGAGTTCAGTTAGTTAATGCTTGCATGCATGTAATTGCTGCTCTCCAGATAACTGAATATTATCTCATAAATATCTCATGCATGTCAATTCAGTCAAAGACCCAGTTGAGATCAGAGGAAGGGACAATGTACTATCAGTTGGAGGATTTTTCCTATATAGGAAACTCATCCATGCAGAAGAAATTATCTCCTTCAGGTTTGTGCAATTATTTCTGAGCCAAGTGAGCAGTGTGAGGTGGGAATTCAAACAAGTGGAAGCACTAGACCCCAGGAAAAACTATGCAAGGAAATAGGAGGCTTGGAGGGTAGAGGAGAAGGTTTGGAGAAGCCTTTGACTGTCTATAAGTAGTATTGTTTTGATTGCAGAGAAAGCAGGATAACTTGAGAGCTGATTCTTTTTTTAATTTGAACAAATTTCCACTTGTATGATAATATAGAGATTGGGGTTTTAGGCTGAGGCTTTCCTCTGGTTATTTCTTCTGTGTTATGTGTGATTGAATTCTTATCCTCAGTTATATGTGTTCTCATTGATATTTCTCATATTCGATTAAGCTTCCGCAAAGTTTGTTGTAGAAGTAGATCTTGTATTTCGCTTTAGTGTATTGCATAATCTATTGAACTACAGTGGGGATTTCTACATGCAGTTGAGTGCGTAGAGGCCTAGTAGAGTCCTCAGCTGAGTGCGCGGACCCCTGCAGCTGAGTGCGCAGGGCAATGTGGGGTATGTAATCTTGATCGAAGAATAATAAAGAGAAGTTGATTCCTATTTCTGGGTATCTGCTTGTGCATTTCCTTCTTTACATTTATACTATTTTATTTATCATGCGCACTGATATGATTGCTGAATATGTTGTAATAATAGTTAATCTTACACAAATAAGTTAAATAATCAGGTAGTAATAGATTAAATAGCAAGAACTTGGATACAATACGGGTTGCACCCCGAGTAGGGCTGCATGGAAGTAACATCACAGGTTGCGAAGGAATAACAAGTGTTCTTAGCGACGTGCACGCAGGGTCAAACTGCGGACCTCCAGAAGCTCATCAGAGATCCCCAGGGTGTGAAACCTAGTTCTAGCAACCTCCCATCCTACTTCAGGTGAGACCTTAGTCTATGCTCCATGGACTATTGCCGAAAGGGCCAGTAGTACCAGGATTTGCTTGGCTAAATCACCATTGAACCTGGGTCAAGCAAATACAAGCCAACATCTACTGCTGATTGTACTAGTTGCATGGCGATTACCAGAGGATAGTCAGTTATCTCCGCAGGATGAGGATTTATCGAAGGCAGCGAAGTTCACTTCGTTGTGGGTGACGAAGGATCCAAAGAGGATCATGGAGTCAAAAGTTTTTTGGATATTGGTCGAGATGGACCTTCACACAGTGATAATTCAGAGGCTAAGGTTGTTCCCAACCTTGTTTGAGAAGCTGCGGGCCTTCATGGAATTTAAGGCCTACTTTCATAATGTATCTGTTATCACCCCAAGAAACTCACCTGTGTTGTATATTAGTGATGCTCGGGAACATTACAAACTCAACAAAAATGTTGGATGAATGATGGATGAATGAAAGAAATGCTACATACTCAAGCCAGATAACCACTCCTACTATGATTGACCCCAGACATGGGTGAACACCCCCAGAATACAAGGCTTTTAACCACCAATTACTCACAGTTTAAGGAAAAGGTGATAATAGAGAAGACTGACCACACCAGCAGATGCACATGACCCTGTGATGGCCGGCTGCAACCAGTTTTAAAGGTCTGTAAATCTATTATTTAATACATAGACAGGATGACAGCTCTCCATGCATTGAAACAACAGAAACTTGCAAGCAAATTCAATGATACATGCTAAACTCTAACACAGAGGTGGGATGACAACCCCTCTAATGCTAACATTAACAACACATGAATAAATGTGAACAGGCACAGCCTGGAGTAGGAAGAAGAAGTGGAAAGTGAGCAATTAACAACAAAAGAAGCTTGCATTAGCTGAAAATGAAGACCAGATGTTGCAAGCTGCATAATAGTTACAGTCTCCAGAAGTTGAACCTTAAAACATACTAACTCTCATCTAACGCTCATCAACCTATTTCATCGTGCCTTTGGCTATATATAGAGTTAGTTTTACAAAAATCTTTGCTAGGCCATGTGTGGAGGTGTCTTAATGGATCACCAACCACATTTACATTTAGATATGGGCTTCCTACTACAATCTGCACATTTAAATGACCAAAATGGATATGTTTGTACTCTGGTGTACTCTTCGAACAGGAGGAATGTTTCATGAATAAATGTCCCTGACTACCCAATGAATTTAGCTGCTCAAGGTAGTACTTCCTCATCCTTGACCATGCTGCTCTTTAACTGCGGTAGCTGAGAATTCAATGATCAGGTAGCTGGATCATAACTTGCTTCTTCACGTGCCCAAACGTTGGCCAAAAAGAAACACAACAATTCGCATCAAACATGGACGAAGGGCCAAGGAGGAACACTGGCCGTCACATGAATTGGATGGACGATCAATATATACTGGCGGAAGGCAATGAGAAGTCACAAAGGTGCAACTTGGACATGAGTCGTTAGATTAAAGAAATGGACGACGAAGATTTGATTTGCAGGAGTGTGATATGCGATAGCGCTCAGATCGCATCAACATCACATCGACAGAGGAGACAGGGCAGAGCCTTAACATATGGGTGCGGTATGCGATTTGTGATTAGATCGCATCGCAATATCGCAATCGGCAGAAGACATAGGGCATAACGGAAGCAACAGGGCACAGACGTGTTTTGCGATATGCAATCTGATCGCATCGCAATATCGCAATGACAAAATCATAGGGGTGCAACAGGTTTATGTGCGATAGCGACCAAATCGCATCGTAAAGGGAAGAAAATGGAAATAGCATGGTTATGAGAATAAATGGGCATGAAAGGGAAAAGAAGAGAAGACTGCTGCGATCTGCCTTTCTGAGTATAAACACATGGCCAAGCTAATGTTTGGTCCTTCCAAAAGCTGAAGTATATAGCAGAGCTAACAATATCCATTTGCGCAAGGCAAGACCCTAAGAAAATATGGCACAAGTTTCCATACCTAGTTTCGAAGACAAATGTATAGGAGATTGTGGGGCATTGGCCAGCAGAGTGGCGAAAACCCACGAATGTTAGCACATGTACTAGTAAAGGCAGAGAAAGCTCTTCTGTGCAGACGAACACTGCGTAGAAATGGAAAGAAGCATCACAGGAAGCAACGTGCGAATTGGTTGAGCAGAAGAAGAAAGAAGCTATTGCTAAGGCAACTAATGATAAAGAACACGTTGGAAAAGAGGTCACAATAGAAGTTGAAGCATCGACTTCCAAACATACTAAAGAGTAGGAACAGTTTGAGCTGGAAGGAGGCGGGGGTGACAAGCAGAGAACTCCCTTCAGGTTGTCAAAGTGACAAAAGGAGACAACTACCAGACTGAGGAAGAAACAAAAATAGGACAAACAGGCACATGCATATCTGATGGTCCTCATTAAAGGGGACTTGGATGAGATTGTAGACAAGGTCTAGGATACAACAACAAAACTATGGCAATAGTTTGAGAAATAGTATATGCAGACATTGGGGAGCATCTAGAAGGATCTGCACGAGTTGTAGGTACAAACAGGTAGAATTCAGGTGAGCGTGGGACAAGTGAGTGGGGTTCAAGCGAGCTCGTAGCAAGTGAGCGCAAGCATAATGGAACCAGAACGAACTCTAGACCTCAGAGTCATTTCCTTACCAGAAGGAACATTACGTGCAGAGTCATAAGAAGATAACACCCAACTTGGAAAGATCAAAGTTGTGGGTATGAATTTAGCCGTGCTGCCACTTTAGACCCTCCAAACAATTCATCAGGGGGTCTCGGAGGAGCTTCGAATCATAGAAAAACACGTGCTTTTGGTAATTAGTGAAGTGAAAATGAACAATGAGTAGATCTTCATTGAAAAGGTTCAGGATCTCAAGGAAAAAGAAGAGCTAGCAACATGAAGCCAAAGCTTAGAAGCATCAATTACACAAGCGCGTAATTCAGTACCGGAGCTACACATTCCAGAGGATGCGTCAACTTCAGCAAAGGTTCAGAAATTGTTTGCTGTAGTATGATAGTCTAAGGAGGAGGTAGGCCGAGCCACTTTTGAATTTCATATGAATATCTTGGAACTGCAATTGAAACTGCAGTTGACTACTCTGCCAGAGGTCAGGGTGTAGTGCAGTGTAGCCATCAGAGAACACATGTCTACCTTGGATAATGCAGTAATGCACTGCAACTATCTCTTTGAACATGAAATGGAGCTATATATCACTTTGTAGGAGGACTCAAACTTTCATAGATTGGGTACAAAGATTAGAGAGGCACCACACAAGGTTGATGAGATCTGGGTGACTGCGCACACTTTGGCACCAACCCAGTGCTTCGTGCGCCTATAAGAGATGAAGGTGCTGTAGGCATAGGTTGAGGAGCTGTAGTGTAAAGAACAAACTTTGAAGTCTTGGATTCAACCATGGACAGAGGAAGTGAGACAGGTTACTCTGGCTATCTAAGAGAAGCTGAAGATTTTCCTGCAGACACAAAGGACCATGTGCCTCACGATGGATTGTCCAACTACATAGAATATGGTCAAAGAAGTGTAGTAGGCCATTGTACAGAGCACAATGGACCTTGAAGTCCTAAAGATGGAGTTCAGTGAACTCAACCACAAAGTGGAGAAACCAACTAAGTGACTTGAGGGTGAGTCACCATATTTGTGTTGGGGGCCTATTGGCATGGGATCCCTAAGGTGAAATTTTGTTAGTAAAGTCAAATTTTGTAATAGTTTTTTTGAAAGAATGTCAAGTCTTCGCGAAATGAGGAAGCAGAGCGTGAAGCTAAGTAAGAGTCAAAGGGGCATTAGACCCTTGTATGGGTAAGTGATAGGTCAGTTTTGAGACTCACCCATGGTCCGTGGGCCATGGTATTGTAATGAAAAGGCTATATATAGTTGAGTGTTAGCAGGTCTTAAGAGATAAATTTTGATAGAGAATCATTGTAAGGGAAAGGTGCCAAGGCAAGAAAAGTGTGTTTCCTGTACTTAGGCGGAAGGGGAAGGCTCCTGCTGCTGAGTGCGCGAAGACCTTTGCAAGTCTGCAATTGAGTGCATGGGCCCCTACAACTAAGTGTGTAGGGAGGAGAATTTTGTAATTGAATGCTTATTCATAATAAAGACTGTTTTGAGCCTAATCTATGCATCTGTGCCTTGTTTATTTGTTTATGTTAAGTTTATGTATCTTTGCTCTGTGATCTGTTTTATGTGACTTAATGCTTTATTTCTGTGTGAAATGGATAGATATATAATATTTATGCATAAAAAGTATAGTTAACCACCTTCGCAGAGCTTGGGAAGTTGTTAAATAAGTCTGCTATAGTTAATTGCTTGGAAAGGATACATCTGTGCGAAGGCAAATCTAGGACATAAAGGCTTTAGAATATACAATTTATTGCACGAAGGTAGTGAATATGTGTCTTTTATGCCTGTTAAGTACAATCAAGTACCTTTGTGAAGTTTTGAAGGTCATTTGGATAGAGTTGTAGTAGCTAACAGTCATAAGGAATAGGTCTACGCGAAGGTAGATCTAAGCTATAAGAACCTTAGGAATACCATCACATAGGCCTCTAGTAGTAGAAACCTGGTTCTAGCATCCACCAATACTGCTTCGGGTGAGACTGCAGCCTGCGCTACGTAGGTTTTTGAATAAAGGGCCCGAAGTTAGGGTTTTGTTGGTTGGCATGAATAACTATGAACTTGGGTTAGGCCCCATTAAGCAACCATTAAAGTTTTTGCAATAGTTCAATACATTCCATGGGATGCCATTGTTTTCTAGAATGGTGCATTAATGGATGGAGAAAACACAATAACAATGTTGGAGGAGTGCAGAGCCTTGATTTAGTTAGTGAAGTTGAGACCATAATAGCCTTATGGAGAGAGTGTTGAGCCAAAATGACACCATTGTGTAGATATGAAGGTATGTGAATTTAACACATGCCTCAATCTTGATATAATATAAAATTTTCAGTTCTTGGTTTCTTATAAATATACTCAACAACATGCTATAAAGTGGCATGTGTATGCACATATTTTCTCAAGCTCCACATAGGAGAAGATTTGATAATTAAGGAATAATATTTATGATATTACTTGTTTATGGATTTGAGAAAGCCTCAAAGGTTACAATCAAAATCTAGAAATTTTGTTTCCTGGTGGAATGTGAGACATGCTTGGATTTGTATAGTACTTTAATGCTTGTTTAGGATATAGGTAAGTGTGAATCAATAAAATCTTTCTGTCATTTTTTTACATTGAATTCCCATTCTCTCTAAGTTATCAAAGGTAAGTTAAAGCTTGATTAGACTAATGGATAATAACCTTATGGGAAGGGTGTTGAGCCAAAATGGCACCAGTGTGCAGAGATGCATATAATGGGCATTTAACACATGCCTCAATATTGACTGAATATAAAATTTTGTGTGATTGGTTTCTTGTAAATGTACTCCACAACATGGTATAATGTGATATGTGTATGCACATATTTTCTCAAGCTCCACATAGGAGAAGGTTTGAGAACTAAGGAAGAATATTTATGATGTTACTTATTTACAGATTTGAGAAAGCCTCAAGAGTTACAGTCAAAATCTAGAAATTCTATTTCCTGGTGGAATGTGAGACATGCTTGGATTTGTATAACACTTCAATGCTTGTTTAGGATCTAGGTAAGTGTGAATGAATAAAATCTTTCTGTCATTGTTCTACATTGAATTCCCATTTTCTCTAAGTTTTCAAAGGAAAGTTAAAACGTGATTATGCTAAGGGACAACATATTGCATTGCCAAACTTTAACCTTACATGAACATTCTTAGTAGAAATTTCTAGCTCTACTGTGTTTAATTGCCCATAGTATGAGTGTCTTCCTTTTTGTATAATGCAAAGATTCTTAATTAAATTCCTTGTTCTTGAATCATTTTTTTTGGCTAGATTATACACTCGTCTATATTCTAAACGTGTGAAACCTTTTCCTCCATGTAGGATAACAATAGATGTGCTCTTGGGAACAAAATAACCAAGTGGAATGAATTAGTTCACCAAGGGCATTGGTGAGAAGCATTTGGCTGACTGCTGGAAACAAATAATTTTCCTGAATTCACTAGACATGTATGCCCTGCCCCTTGTGAAGGTGCATGTGTACTATGAATGTGGGGCCTAAAAGAAGATGAATGTCTTCTACTTTTATTTACTAGAGAATATTCTCCTGCCTCAAAAATTGAGGAAGTAGAGGTAAAAGAAAAGTTATTTCTCTTTTCATCTTCAAATGTTTTAAGAACATAATCAATTTATTTGGTGTAAGAGTGCTTTGCAACTTTACCTTTCAAATCTCTAGATGTCCCTTGAAGACTCTATAAGATAGCAGTTTGATGTGGTATTTTCCTGACATTTTTGATAGTCTGCTTATGCTGGAGCTTCCTTCTATCCTGCATTACTAATATCTATGTGGCATCTTTCTTGGAAGGAATATGATTACCAATATCAGCCAAGAAAACTCGAATTGAGCATGTACTCATGTTCTGCACATGCATTGTGGATGACACTAGTTTACCTGAAAGCATGATTATACATTAACTTCATTGAACCAATGCTATTGGCAAGTTGAAAAAAAGGTGCAGTACAAGTTTCAATGTTGAAAATGCTAACCAATAATACATGGAATGCTGCCTTTGTAAGAATTAACATTGATGGGACTTCAAGGTGATTATGTTCCAACCCCTTATAGATCTAAGTCCAATATTTTCTTGTGCTTTTGCTCTTCAGTCCCTCCGGTCCACTTTATTTAGTATCATTTCAAATTCAAACATTTAGGACCTACACTAATACTAGTTAGATGAATGAGAGTAACACAAATTTTTATATTAGCAATTTTATTTATGTGGATGCTAATAATGAGATTCATGTATACTAAATTACATTTGAGTAATATATTCTTAGCATCGAAACTAATAGTAACCAAGTGTCAGGAGAAACATAAGTGATATCGTTGTTGTGCATATCAATATTAAAAAAGGAAACACATGCTCAAACATTGATATCCAAACTTATGTATACCCTAGATCACCATATAAGTGAGAACCTTGGGTGGGTTTTACTTTGGAAAATTGACTTATTTAATTGAAATTTCATTTTAGGGATTTTATCCACGGGGTTGTGATGTCAACTAGTAGATGATTTACCATAGAAAGAGACCCCAACTACCATAAAATATTATTTATGGAAGATCCCTTATAGATATGGAGATCTTTTACTTTTTATGGTGGGGATATAAGAATTGTGCTAATCATTATTTTGCATTATTCATCTAAGAGTTTTGGGTGCATTAACGTTTCTGCAATAGTTCAATACATGCCACGGGATCCCATTGTTGTTCTATAATGGTGCATTAATGGAGGGAGAAAACACAATATCGATGTTGGAAGAGTGCAAAGACTTGATTTAGTTAGTGAAGTTGAGACCATAATATCCTTATGGGGAGAGTGTTGATCCAAAATGACACCATTGTGCAGAGATGCAGATAATGGGAATTTAACACATGCCTCAATCTTGACAGAATATAAAATTTTGAGTTATTGGTTTCTTATAAATGTACTCACAACATGCTATAATGTGACATGTGTATGAACATATTTCTCAAGCTCCACATAGGAGAAGGTTTGAGAACTAAGGAAGAATATTTATGAGGTTACTTGTTTACAAATTTGAGAAAGCCTCAAGGGTTACAATCAAAATATGGAAATTCTATTTCCTGGTGGAATGTGAGACATGCTTGGATTTGTGTAGTGCTTCAATGCTTGTTTAGGATCTAGGTAAGTGTGAATGAATAAATTCTTTGTGTCATTGTTCTAAATTGAATTCCCATTCTCTCTAAGTTATCAAAGGCAAGTTAAAGCCTGATTAGACTAAGGGAAAATAGCCTTATGGGGAGAGTGTTGAGCCAAAATGACACCATTGTGCAGAGATGTAGATAATGGGAATTTAACACATGCCTCAATCTTGACAGAATATAAAATTTGGAGTGATTGGTTTCTTGTAAATGTACTCCACAACACGTTATAATGTGATATGTGTATGCTCATATTTTCTCAAGATCCACATAGCAGAAGGTTGGAGAACTAAGGAAGAATATGATGTTACTTGTTTACAGATTTGAGAAAGCCTCAAGGATTACATTCAATATTTGGAATTTCTATTTCTTGGCGGAATGTGAGACATGCTTGGATTTGTATAGTGCTTCAATGCTTGTTTAGGATCAAGGTAAGTGTGAATGAATAAAATCTTTCTATCATTGTTCTACATTGAATTCCCATTCTCTCTAAGTTATAAAAGGAAAGTTAAAACCTGATTACACTTAAGGGACCACATATTCAATTGCCAAAATTTAACCTTACATGAACATTCTTTGTAGAAATTTCTAGCGTTGTTGTATTTATTTTCTCATTGTCCAAGTGTCTTCATTTTTGTATAATGAAAAGAATCTAATTACATTCCTCGTTCCTGAATCTTTTTTTTTGCTAGATTGTGCAACTGGTCTTTATTCTGAATGTGTGAAACCTTTTTCTCCTTGCAGGATAATAGTAGATGTCCTCTTGGGAACAAAATACCTGAGTGGAATGAATTAATGAACCAAGGGAATTGGTGAGAAGCATTTGGCTGACTGCTGGAAATAAATAATTTTCTTGAATTCACTAGACGTGTATGCCCTGCCCCTTGTGAAGGTGCATGTGTACTAGGAATGTGGGACCTGAAAGTAGATGAATGCCTTATATTTTTATTTACTGGAGATGATTTTCCTGCCTCAAAAATTGAGGAAGTAGAGGTAAAAGAAAATTCATTTCTCTTTTCATCTTCAAATGGTATATAGACATAATAAATTTGTCTAGTGTAAGAGTGCTTGGCACCTTTCCCTTTCAAATCACTAAATGTCCCTTGTAGACTTTGTAATATAGTAGTTTGATGTGGTATTTTCATGACTTTCTTGATAACCTGCTTATGATGGAGCTTCCTTCTATCCGACATTACTAATATCTATGTGGCATCTTTCTTGGAAGGAATATGATTACCAATATCAGCCAAGACAACTTGATTTGAGCATGTATTCATGTTCTACACATGCATTGTAGATGACACTGGTTTACCTGAAAGCAAGAGTATGCATTAATTTCATTGAGTCAATGCTATTGCCAAGTTGAAAAAAAGGTGCAGTACAAGTTTCTGTTGGGTGTGGAGCCTGATTATCTTCTGTATTCAAAGGTCTCAGCTGGATGTATACCCCAGGAAGATTGTACACCCGTCCACGTCGAGGGGGTGCGGGGGGGGGGATTCCCCCCAGCTGGGGGGTTGAGGCCAACGTCCCGGCGGGGTTCGGGGCAACGTCTTGAAGCCAAAAAACGGATGTAAAGTGCCTTGTAAAAGTCAGTAATTTCTATCATCTGGGCCATCAATAGTTGGGATATACGACAGAAGTTATTTTAATTAGGGTTTTTTCCCAGAAGGCAACCCTCGATTATGGGGAATGTAATATGCTATAAATATAATAATAATAAAATAATAATATATATATATAATATATAATATATAAATATATATAATAATATAAATAAATATCAATATTCTGAGTGAGGATGAGAGATGAGATTGAAAGCGAAGAGGGTGTTACAGTGGATCTGCTATTGGTTGTATCTCTTCAGTTTGTTGGATAATATAAAAGGAAGGACTGATTGTTTCTCCGTGGACGTAACCCAAACTGGGTGAACCATGTATATCTGTGTCTTTCTTGTTTTGTGCGTTTTATGTGTTTATATTTATGCACTATTTTATATGTTCCATTGCTCTGTAATATATGATTTCCTAAAAACTAGTATCAGAGCCGAAGGTCTATTTGGATGATAAACTCACAGGAGAGAAGGGTTCCTGGTTCAAGTGGTAGTAATGGCAGAAGATGGTAGGTTTAGGGTCAAAAAATTCAATGGCCAAAACTACCAGCCGTGGAAGATGTAGATGGAAGATTATCTGTATTAGAGAGATCTGTACTACCATTAAGCTGAAAGACAAAGAATCTGACGAGTATGATAGACACAGAATGGGATATTCTCTACAGAAAGTCATTTGGAACAATACGGCTATGCCTAGTGGTATCGGCAGCATTTAATATTTCAAAGGAAACTACAATAGAGGGTTTAATGTCGGAATTATCCAAACTATATGAAAAACCCTTGGCCTCAAATAAGGTATTTCTTATGAAGCATTTATTTAATATGAAGATGTCAGAAGGTGGATCTGTTGCAGACCATTTAAATGATTTTAATGCAGTTACAAGCCAGTTAAGTTCTGTAGGCGTAAATTTTGATGATGAAGTTAGGGCTCTGTTATTTCTGTGCTCATTGCCAGAAAGTTGGAATGGTTTAGTTATGGCCATTAGTAACTCTGTCTCTCGATATAGTAATTTAAAGTTTGATGATGTTTTTGGTGCAATCCTTAGCGAGAAAATGCGATGGAAAAGCTCCATTGAGACATCAGGTAATGCTTTAACTACAGAGACTAGGGGAAGAAAAATGGAAAGAGGAAAGAGCCTAGGATATCGCAGAAAGTCATGAAAAGGCAGATCCAAATCTAGATCAGGGATAGTGTGTTGGAAATGTGGGAAGAAAGGACACTTGAAGAAAGACTACAAGTCTTGGAAGGGAAAATAAGAAGACGTGCAACAAGAATAAACATGAATCGAATGTAACCGGTGATATGTTGCAAGATGCTTTGGTTCTTTATTTAGAAAATATTATTGATGCCTGGGTGGTATATTCAGGGGTCTCATTCCATACCACACCTGATAAGAAACATTTTCATGATTATGTTCAAGGAGATTTTGGACAGGTTCAATTGGGTGATGATAAACCCTGTAAAATTGTTGGTGTTGGGTGTGGAGCATGATTATTTAGAGGTATTTGTTTTAGCTGGATGTATACCCCAGGAAGTTTGTACACCCCTCCATGCGGGGGGGTGTGGGGGGGACTTGTCCCCCCCTGCGGGGGTCCGAGGGGGCCGATCCCCCCCAGCTGGGGGGTCCGGGGGCCAGCGGTCCCCCGACGGGGGCTCGGGGGAAGTGCCCCCAAAGCTAAAAACAGATGTAAAATTGCCTTGTAAAAGTATAGTAATTTCTAGTCAATCTGGACCGTTCATTAGGCGGATGGTATGATGGTAGAACTTATGTTTAGTTTAGGGTTTTTTTCCCTAGAAGGCAACCCATCTCTTCATATGAGGGCATTGTATTGAGTCTGTGTAATATATGTGAGTGAGAAACAGAGAGGCGAGACTGTGAGAGAAAACAGAGGATATTATAGCGGATCTGTTGTAGGTTGTGTCTCTTCATTTTGCTGGATAATAGAAAGGAAGGACTGGCTGTTTGGGGTGGACGTAGCCCAATCTGGGTGAACCACGTATATCTGTGTCTCTCTTGTTTTATGCATTTTCTATGTTTATATTTTTGCTATATTTTATGTGTTCCATTGCTCCGTAATATATAATTTTCTAACACATAGCACCACCACGATTTCCTCCGCGCCTGCTCCCCATTCTGTGATGATATCACATGGATATGATGGAGAGAGGCTGCTGAGAGCGGTAGGAAGACTGAGCAAGAATCAATCCAGGCTCCACAGGAGGAAAAAGGTAGGGATCCGTGGGATTCACAGGTGGAGCAAAGGAAGGAGTTAGGATCTTAGATTGCAGATGGCAGAGAAGGGACTGGGAGTGATGTATCCTAGTTTGACACAGCATAAGAGTCTGCAGCGTCTTCCAGTGGCTATACAGAGGCTTGGTTTAGAGATGGAAGGAGGACAGGAGCAATTGAGGGGCTGAATGAGGTGAAGAGGATTCTCCTGTCCCATATTTTGGGAGTTGCAGGGAATGTCATGAAATTCCCAGGCAGTTAATGTCGCTAGCCTGAGAGCCATAACTTGCCTTGAGAACTCACAAGCGAAGGCACAAGTGGCTATACAAATGGGCCGCCTGTTTTCCCGCCTGCTCATACACCATAAATGATTATCTACCACCCGCATCCGGGGATGTTGCATCCATTTGCACCAGCTTGGTGAATTCCTGCTGGTGTGAGGCATCTTTTATGATTTCTACCAAACCTTTGTTGATGGGTCTATTGCCCATTACACCAAGATTGGCTAAGTGGTTGGCCACTTTGTTTCCATTCCTCTTGATGTGTTTGAATGTGATTGCTTTATTGCTTACTAGAATTTTCTCAATGTGTTGTAGATGAGCCACAAGATGCCAACTGCAGGATAGTTTGTCAGCAGGGGTTCCCTGAATGATTTGTTGAGCCATGTTGATGAGGATTTGGGAATCTCCCTCAATGATTAAGGGGGAAAATCTATGCTGTTGTGCGAGGATTAGTCCTTGCCATAATCCCTCCAATTCCGCTGAGTTGTTGGTGTCCCATCCTATATTGCCTAGATATAGTAATAGAGGATTGCCTGAATGATCCCTGAAAATTCCTTTGAACCCGGCTTGACCTGGATTGCCTTTAGAAGCGCCATCAAAGTTGAGTTGGGTAAGCCCAAAGGGTGGAGGGCACCACTTGCTAGGAGGTTGTTGGGCAGAGATGGACTTGGTGATTGGGTCCTGAGTTTAGATGGGCTTGAGATTCCAATTCATCCAGATATTTCATTCTTGTGGTTCAGTGGGAAAGTCCTCCTTGCTCCAAGAATATAGTGCCAAGGTTTCCTGCAGGTTGATGCACAGAGTGTTCCATATTATTTCTGTGGGAGTGGATTGATTCCTGAATATACGTCGATTCCTTTCCTTCTAGATTGTCCACATGATGAGTCCTGGAAATATTCTCCAAAGAGCATTGAGCAGGGGACTCTTGTATGGGTTTTTGGGCCAGTGTCGAATGGTGTTGGTGGTGTCTTCTCTATCTCTGCCATCTTTTTGACATCTGAAAATAATTTTCTCCCAAAGTTTGTTAGCTAGAGTGCAAGAATGCAAGAGGTGCAATATAGTTTCCTCCTGCTTCTCACAATTGGGACATCTTGATGGGCCATAGAAGTTTCTTTTTCTAAGGTTTTCCCAGGTGAGAATTATTTTATGGCAAAGTAACCAGAGAAAGGTTGAGATTTTAAGCCAAATTTTGTGGTGCCACACTTTATCCCAAAGAGGGTCCTTATTAGCTGGAGAGTTGATTATTAGATTGTATGCCTCTTGGGTGGTAAAGGTGCCACGAGATTTGTATCCCCAGCGAAGAATGTTCTTTTCTTCAGAATATCTGATCCACCTATTGGTTAATTCTGTGTTCAGCTCCCTGTGCATTATTTCTGTGCCATTCCTGATAATATCTTCTGCTTTGTGCCATTGTCTATACCCCTGATCTAGGGTGGGAAGCTAGTACTGGCTGACCGTTTCCCAGCTATGTGCTTCCTCATCCTCTATTGGAGGAGGGGGGATTAAGCTGTGGATATTGGGTCATTGCTACCAGGAGTCTTTCTAGAAGTGCGCATGGTTGCCATTTCTAATCTTCCAAAAACTGTGCTGGTGAATCATATTTTTGTGCAATCTAGATGAGTCCCATATTAGAGAACCTTTCTCTGTGCCTGTTAGCCTGATTAGGTCATCATTCGATTTTTTATTGGCGTACTTTGCTCTCCAGAGGATTGCCCAAGGTGTGTTTGGGGATGAAAGCCACTTCCACCAGATTCGAGCGCCCATGACTGTGCTACTATGCTAATGGTCCCGAAGATCGATTCCCCCATGGTTTTTTGGGAGGAAAGCAGTGTCCCACTTGACCAAAGCCCATTTGTGATTCTGCCCTGTAGAACCCCATAAAAAATTCCTTTGAAGATTTTTTATTTTTTTGAGGACCCATTTGGGCGCTGCTAAGATAGAAAAAAAATATAAAGGCATAGATTGCATAATGGATTTGATGAGGATCAGCCTGCTAACCATATTTAGGGCTCTGAAAGTCCAAGAAGTGAGACAGGATTCTAGTTTGTCGAGAAGGAGTTGCCAAGAAGAATGTTTGAGGGCCGAATCAGTAAGGGTGGCACCAAGGTACTTGGAGGGGAGAACTGTAGGAGAGAAGCCTAGAATGTGGATTATGGAGGATTGAGTTGCTGTGGGAGTGTGGAAAAAGAAAATCTAGGATTTAATAGTATTAATACTTGCTCCAGAAGCAGCGGAGAAATCATCAAGGAGAGCTTTGTATTTTTTGGCTTCCTGGACCGAGGGGTGTCCAAATAACATATTATCATCCACAAATTGCTGGTGGGTTATAGCCGGGGAGTTGTGTAGGGATATGCCTTTAAGCTGGTTTTCTTGTAGCACTTGCTTAATAGATCTACCCAATCCTTCAGCCATAAGAACAAAGAGAAAAGGGGAGAGGGGATCCCCTTGGCGTATGCCTCTGGAAGGTTGAAAGGGGGAGGAGGGAATACCATTGACCATGATAGAGAAGAAAGCTGAGGAGATTAAGCTCATGATCCATCTAACCCATACGGGTGAGAAATCAAATGCTATTAACATAGAATGAATGTAAGTCCAACTCAGGTTATCAAAGTCTTTGGAGAGATCAATTTTAAGGAGCATACCTATTTTTTTATGATGCTTTAGAGAGTGTATGATCTCGTGGGTGAGAATGATCCCATCTATGATTTTCCTTCCTTCCACGTAGCCCGATTGTTCTGGCGAGATGAGCAGGGGGAGCAGCGGCTTTAGGCAAGAGGCTATTACTTTGGAGATAATTTTATAGATGACATTGCATAGGGCTATCGGCCTAAATTTATCAGGTGTGTTTGAGTGCTCCTCCTTGGGAATGAGAGTGATGAAAGTGGCATTCAGGGAGGGGAGAATCCATTGAAGCATTCTAGACTCTTCGACCACTTGCCAGACTTCCTCTTGGATACTTTCCCAGAATTGGTGGAAAAAAGTGGAGGTGAAGCTGTTTGGACCCGGGGCTTTTCCTTCCTGCAGTTGTTTCATAGCAGAGTCCACCTCCTGGAGAGTAATTGGGTGGAGAAGCAAATGATTGTGTTCATCTGTGATCATCTTAGGGATGTGCAAGAGAATCTTGTCAATCGCCGGCTTCCTGTTGATGGAGGGTTCTTGATGGACCGATTTGAAGTGCCTGATTAGTTCTTTTGCTATGTCCCCGTGGTTTTCCAGTCTTTCTCCCTATTGATTGAGAATGTGGGTGATGTTGTTATGCATTCTTCTTTGGATTGTAGAGCGATGGAAGAATTTCGTGTTCCTTTCCCCTTCCTTTAGCCATTTTATTCGAGATTTCTGTTTCCATAATATTTCCTCCTGCCTCTCCCTTTCGTTGATCTCAGTCTGTATATGCTTTTCCTGTTCATTACTGGCGTCAGTCCTGCCTTCATTGGTGATAGTTTGCTAGAGCTTCTCCATCTCCTGGGTTAAAGCTTATTGAGCTTGGAAGATGTTTCTGAAGGTTGCCTTGTTCCATTGTTTGATTTGCATTTTTAGGGACCGCAACTTTTGTTGAAATTGGAACCTTTTTGATCTTGTAGGGGGGTCAAGCTTGTCCAAGTTTGCTGTACTATATCTTTAAACTGAGGATGGGTCAGTTAGAAAGATTCAAAGCGGAAAGGTCATTTGATGAAGGCCCCCGGTCTTTGCCATTGAAGCAAGATTGGCCAATGGTCCGACCCTACATAAGGTAGAATGGAGGTAGAGAGGTCTCCTCCGAGGTAAATGGCATTATCAGTTATCAAAAATCTATCAAGCTGAGAGGCGATCTGATGAGTACCTGACCTTTTGTTGTTCCAGGTAAATATTCTGTTGTTGCTGTGGAAGTCGACTAACCAATTGCTCTGTATAAACTGTTTGAAGTGCTCACTTTCAGTTTCCAATCTGATTCTTCCTCCTGTTTTTTCTTCTAATTTGGTGATCATGTTGAAATCGCCTCCCATGATCTAGAGTGAAAGGGATTTGTTGGTGTTGAGAAAGGATAGTGTGTCCATGATAGAGATTTTGTTTTCAGCAGTTTGCGGGAAGTATACATTGGTGAGATGACCATGCACATTGGTTCCTATGATATGGAATTTAGCTTGAATGAAGTGGTGATTAGCATGAATGTTTGTGAGTTCAATGGCTTGAGCATTCCAAGCGATTGCTAAACCGCCTGAGGCTCCTATGACATCCACCGCCATAGTGTGGTAGCTATTCCAAGCTTTTGAGAGAGTGGAATTGAGAAGAGTATTGTTGCATTTGGTTTCTTGCATGAAGAAGATGTGGGGTTTCTCCTTCTGAATCAGATTTTTTATCATTCTGTATTTCCCTGGGCCATTCATCCCTCTTAGATTCCATGAGATGAGCTTCATGGTTCAGAGTTGGGGAGAGGCCTGTAGTACTTGGTGAGTTTAGAATATCTACCAGATTCAACCAGCATTTCCCCAATGAGGATGGTTCGTTGTAAATATGACTTTCTCCCTCTTTTCTTAGTATCCTTGAATAAGTTCTTCCCATCCCAGTGACTTCCTGGTTGGATTCCGAGAGATCTTTGTTGATGTGCTATGGATAGAATGACTTCTAGAATTTCTAGCTGTCTTGCTGGAATCTTATCATATTGTTTTTGCTTACATGCCTATTCAAGGCTGAAAATGTCCAAGTCTCCTAGGTCAATGCTTTCTGGTTCTTCATCCATTTGCTTGAGATCACTGCTATCGGAAGGGATGTTCATAGCCAGTTTGGAGATGAGAAACTGGTTGTCAATGTCGATGCTATTAGGTTTGCAGATGAAAACTTTGCTGGGGGCTGAGGGGAGGGAAGATTGGGGTTGCTCTAGGTGTTGGGTCGGAGACATGTCCTGTAGGGGTTTCTCAGAGGGTGGAATAGGGATATCCGAGGTAGAGGAGGGAAAGGGGGGTTCAAGGGTAGAAGGATCAGAGTGGGCTAAGATATCGAAACTATTACTCATTGAGGGGTTTGAGTTTCTAGTGGGGGCATGATTAGGCTGAGAGGCAAGTTTTTTATGAGTTCTTTTCTAAGATTTTACTTTAGTAAAACCTTCTTGATCTATATGCCTAGAGGCGGTATTGGGGGAGGGCTTGACATTGAGCGGGAAGTCATAGAATAGATGTCCATGTGCATGGAACTCGCGGCATCTGAAAGGAACATGCTCATAATCTAGAGTTTGAATCCATTCGAAATCATCATGATGAATACTTACCGAGTCCAGTAGTGCTTTGTTCAGGTGCATGTAGACACAGATGCAGGCATATGAAGTATATCTTCTGTGTTTCATTTCTTTTGCAACTTTAATGAATTCTCCCAACCCATTTCCTATGTATTTTAAAGATTCCTCATCCCAATATTCCAGCAGCAAAGAATATAGGCGGATCTAGACAGGTGTTGAGCTGAGATCTTCTTTGTCCAGGTTTAATCTCTCAATCCAATCCCTTAAATAGAGTCCTGCTGCGTTGAAGAAATAAGGACCGTTATCTAAGACCCTGTTCCGATCTTCTATACAGTTGAAGATGGCAGTGAAGAAACCTTTTGGTCCAAGCTTTAGATAATGTGCCCTTTTGGTTTCCATTTGGCTGCTATCCAACCCTGTAGGGGTTTCTCCATGGGCCAAAAACCTGTAAATTTCCCAATGAGTGCATGATCTTTCATGTATTGGATCTGGGTGTTGATTCTCTGACTGGGCAATTCAATCTTAGGCCATTCTGCAGCCACTGGTTTGGAGGTTGCGAAAGTCGCTTTGGGTTTATCCTCATCTTCCACAACCTTTTGTTGCCTGTCCAGGGGTATGTTTGTTGTACCATGAGGTTCATTAAGCAGATCAGTATGATGCTGATCTGTTTGCTTCTATTGTGCAGAGGCATTTTCAGGATTATTCAGAGTCCTTGGTGTCTAATTCGTCATGGGGGGAGGCTTTGTGTCCTCCCCCATTGGGGAAGTCGTTGGAATGGAACTACGAGCTGTCGTTCTATGCTACTGAGCGATGCAATGTTGGAGCAGGGGCACTGAGAGCTCAGCAGAGCGTCATCTCTGAGAGTGATGAACCCTAGGTCACTGGCAGTGCTCAGGAGATCAATTCCTCCTCCATCACTTGATAATCTAATATTATTATTCTCATAGACTCTTGGGCACTTGTTTAGTTATGTGCCAACAAGTGTTTAATTTAAATCCTCTTTGGTGAGGCACACTAGCCTACACTAATGAGTTTACTATGGATGCCATGGATGAATGTGGGGGGAACCCCCTCACCTTCCTTGCAAGTTTTTCCTTGGAATACATACAAACACAATTTTTGAGTTATCAAGTCAACTTTGAAATATTATTATTTTTATTCTAAAGAAATTATTGGCTTAACATTAGTGTTGTACATGGACATTACATATCTCCCCAATACAAGGCTATAAAATTTCCTTTTTAGCATATCAAGATAGAAAATTTATATTTTTAAGAAAAATAAAAAGAGCGGGCACTATCACATTGTCATGGATCTAGTGGCAGGTAACTTCACTTTATCCATGTGGTCCTTCAAAGTCATCTAAAAAACAAACTTAAAATTTTGTTAGAACTACAAAACCCTCCCAACTTTGGAGTTTATGGAATCAATTAGTATAATTCTAGAGATAGTTGAAGTTTGACTAAGTGGTCGACAAGTTAGTTAGACTAACTAATGGTGGTCTCAACTAATCCCAACAAGTGCACAAGTTGAGGCATACAATTTGGATCTTAGGCGTGCCTAAGGTGATCCAAATGAACCAAGACTTTCTCATTTTAAGAGATTTAGTTACACCTTTAGGTATATATAGATGCTTCAATGGATTAGTATATCATACATTCATTATTATTTTTATTTTAATGTTGTAATGACAATTCTTGACACTATATTGATAAACTAATCCATAGACATATGCAAGAGGAAAGTTAATATTGGAGGTAGAAGTAGATGAACTAGAAAAGGAACTTAACAAAAAATAGGACTCTTTCACCACCATGAGGGAAGAATGTTGGCATTGTTACATTCCCATTGATGTCAACCTTAGTGATGACAATCATAGGATGAGATGATTGTCAATTTTCGCATTGTTGAGATAACCTACAGTTGAGTGTTGTGTGTGTTTCCTTCTTAGTTGAATTTGGAGCTTGGTTGTGGATCCTTGGTAAGAGTACTGATATACATTGTTGTCTAGCTAAGGTCATGGATAAAGCCTATATTTGGAAGCACTTTTCTTGCAAAATATCAACTCAAGTGCTCCTGTAAATTGCATAGTTTGATAGTCCTTAGAAAGATCCAATGGTATATGGCACTTGATAAAACTCCTGAGGGATTGAAAGTTATGATAGTTTAAAGTTTGGCAGGGTTTCGTAGGCACATCATTCCACACATGATGACAAAAGGCATGAGATAGGTTCTTTCCCATTATCTAGCATAGCATTTGATGTCGTGCCATAAATCTTTTTGTCTTGCAATTGACATATTCCACGAACGAGATTTTTTCTGTTATCAGATGTGCAAATTGATGTTGTGCCAAAAAAATTTTGGTCGAGAGGATTTGGTATGGAGAGTCGCGATCTCACAATTGATAGAGTTCGTGAATGAGAACTTTTCTAATAATAGATGCACTAATTCATGTCAGGACGTAGAAGATTTTGTTGAGGATATTAATGGTGGGCATCGTGGCGCAATTAACAGAAGGAATGGGAGATGTAGAAATCTTTGTTAGACTGTGAAATTTCATGTCCCACCACAAAGGTCCAGTAAAAAGGTTAGTGGGGGTTCATGGTTGAATGGTTGTTGCATTAGACACACTATGAGAGATGAAAACAATTCATAACATTAGAATTCAATATAAATTTCGCACCATGGACCATTTTTTGTTAACGAAGAAAATCATTGCAAAATAGAGTCTCCGAGAGTCCCCTCCATACAAGTGACAAGTGGATGACAGTTGGCGGTGACATAGAAAGGAAGACAATGTGACCCAATCATAAGAGGACATGTGGCAGGTGACATGTCATCATATGAGGATGTGGAACACCCTACACGTGACATGTGGTTGGTGTTTTTGGCATTTTTGGGTGCCCAAGTGGTCCAAATATAGGTGACAAATGGCACCACTCACAGGGTGACACATGACAAGTTGTTGATGTAGGAAGACACATGGTAGGTGACGTGGGTAATACATAGCTCGTGTTGATTGGTACATGTGGAAATGAGGTGGCAAGAGAGGCCACATGGCACAGGCACTGAATGAAGATTCAATAACCATGATCTATCATAGTAAAAAATATCTGACATCCCAGATTCACATCGAGCACACAAAAAGCACAAGGGTTAACGACTATTTAGTGCATGATATGATCGAACAGTTGGCAATAACTCAATTTAATGGCACATATTGCATTGAGCTTTCTACAAGTGCAATATTTAACACATGAATATACATGATGTGGTATTCAAATGATGACATGGATGACAGGTGGTAATGATGTGGCTCTGAGAATGATGTGGCACATTCTTGGAATTTGTGCCAAGGGACCAATTGGTGAGTTTTTGTGTATTTAAACTTAAGGTTGTGGTTTTAAGCCTTTCGGAACACATAATAGGGAGTCGGTCATTGCAGCACTTAGAGACTTGAGTAAACGGGGAAGACTACTAAGCATTGTCCATGTCTAAGTCACAGTTTTAGGCCATAGCCTCATGTGTTGGTTGTTATAAGATAAGGTTGTGGAGGTTTAAAACCTATATAACCATAAGAAATTCTCACGTTGAAGTTGTTGGTTCTGAGGATGTGGTCTCATGCAGAAAATAATTGAAAGGTAAGGGAAAAAAAATTGAAATTTGGCATTATGAACACCAAATTCAGTTAAGAGACAGTTAAAGGAATGTTATGACTTCTTGAACTTGGTCTTGTAAATTAGGTCTAACATCGAGATTACCAAGGGTAAAAACACAATTTGATTCCCATGGTAATTGGCATATAGAGGCTATAAAAGGTGTAGCAATAATGGAGAAAAGGTTGGTTGTTTGATTAAAAATATAAAAAGTTGAGAGTTGTTGAGATGAGAAGGTTGATAGTTGAGAAATATGATACTCAAGAAGGCCAAGTGTATGAGAAATTCAAAGCATCTAAAAAGGCCAATAATTGAGAAGGCTAGAGTCAAGAGAGGCCAACGAATTATAGAAAAAACAAAGTTATGAAGAAGAAAAGGGAGAAGACCTATATGAAGAATTGAAAAGTTGTTGCAAATTAGTAAATGAAGTAGACCTGAGTGTTGTTATAATATCTGTAATTGAGGAGAGTTGCAGAGCAAAGACAAAGTAAAAATATGTTGGTTGTAGTGTGAGATATTTTGTTGAGCGAGAGTTGTAGCAAAGAGAGCAACATATATGAATATGAAGTATAATGTAATAGAGCACCTGTGCATTGAAGTTTGAAAATGCATGAATAAGGGATTTGCATGGTTCAACAAGTTGGTGCCTATATATCAGGGAGTTGGTACTTATTTTTGGTACTTGGTGTTAACAAAACAAATAGGGGTTGGTGCTCTTGCAAGTGGGTGCTTGATAATCAAGGAGTGTTGCTTCCTTTTAGTTGGTGCTAAAAAAGTAATGTATCAACAAGTTGGGGCTTGCATTTACACAAAGAACTAAAAACAAGATTGGTGGTTTTCTCCCTTTATGGGTTTCCATGTAAATTTGGTGCCTCTATGTGTTGCATACATGTATGTTGATTATAGTGTTTCCATGTGATTCATGTGTTGATTGATGATGCTTACATGAATTATTGTTAATTAAATTGGAAAGTATATATTGGCAATAATTGGATGAATTGGTCACAATATTGATTCACCCCCCTCTCAGTATTATTATGGTTTCTAACAATAGGTATTAGAGTAGGTTCCTTCAGGAATAATTTAACTGTTGGAAGGTAGATCTAGGCAATTATGACCAACAAAAGGGAGATTAAGAAGAAGCTATCTCAAATGAAGACAAAACATATCAAAGGTTGTGATTATCCAAACAATGTACCAGATGTGGTAGAAGTGATAGGAGATGCCAATGAAGACAATCTTTTCTTGATCATGGATAGAGAAGATTAATAAGATGCATCACAATATACTCTAAAAAGAAGATCACAAGGGATCATGGCTAACCAGAATTGGCTTACACTAGATGGAGTACCATTTTTGAATGGACCTAAATCTGCATTTTGGAAGGTAAGAATGAAAGTCTATTTAATGATTTTTGGTTTAGATGTATGGTTGTCTATAGAGTATGGAGAGAAGAATGAATACAATATAGGGTAAAATGATATTATCTTGAAAGGGTTATCAAATCCAAACATTAATAAAGTAAGAAAATGTGAAACTGCTAAAGAAATGTTGAACAAGCTCCATTGTATATATGGAGGAGAAAATCAATAGGTACCACTTAGAATCTGAATCTTCAACAACTTTTCTTCAAAAATCCATAACTTCTTCATCTGGAAGCTGTTTTCAAAGCCGTTTTTTTAATCGACCTAATTTTTCGAGATCTTTCCATTGAAAAACTTAGTTTCAGCATCTATGGCTTCAATTTATTTTAAAATGGAAAGTCCATGCCTAGTTATTCTTGGCAATACCAACTACTTCCAATGGTTATCCTACATGGTGGCTTTACTTAGAAGTAAAGGTATTTATAGAATAGCCTCAGGCCAAGAGCCTAAACCTAAAGATGAAGATAAGCAAGCCAACTGGGAAAATAGGCAAGATCAAGCACATGGGTTTATAGGGATGTCCATTTCTCTTGACCGTAGATTCTATATTGTAGAAATTGATACCCCTGATGAAGTAATGAAACAATTCAATAAATTTTTTGGAATTAAAAATGAAATTAGAGCCCATCAACTTGAAAATGAGTTGCTTGCATTGGACCCCAATAATTTTTCTTCCATTGAAATTTTTTCGTCCAAGTTCAAGACCGTGAGATGTCTCTTGGAAGGTGTTAAGTTTAAGAAAGAAGATGGTAGCCTTATCTATTCCATTCTTACTAAGTTAGGACCAGCCTACTCTGTGTTTATTTCCACCTTCTATTCTACTAGAGAAGCCTTTATTTCTCAAGGACAAGACTACAAGTCCCCCTCTTTTGATGCCTTTTGTGATTTTTTAATAAGAGAACAAAAAACAATCTTACATCTTGGTCCTCTTAATACTGGAAAATCTTCTAAGAAAGCCTTAGCAGTCCAACAACAACCAAGTTCAAATAATCTTAAGAAGAAACATACTAAAAAGAATGGTCCTAAACCAAACAAGGGTCCTAAGCCATTTCAATCTCACAATGAAAAATCAACTCTACAAAATGATAAGGAAACTAAAAACAAAGGGAAGAAGATTGAAAGACATTGCAACTTCTATAATTGTGATGACCACTTAGAATCCAAATGCTTCAAGAAGATGGAAGCCTTGGAAGCAACAATGAAGAAGCATAACATCCATTTGGAGCACTCTTCAACTTCAACTTCATCTTCAGTAATAACACTTTCTGCATGTGGTTGTCAAGCATCTCGGTCTGGTTATGCACTAAATGTATCTTCTTCTTCTCATTCTCATGAGTGGCTCATTGATTTTGGAGCTTCTTATCACATGGCCAAAAAAAAGACATGTTTTCTTCTTTAAATGATTGTAACACCAAAAATATATATGGTGGTGATGATAGATCTCTTAGTGTTATAGGGACTGGAACTATTCATATAGACAATGGTCAATTTAATGATGTATTATGTGTTCCTACCTTATCCTGCAACCTTTTAACTGTGTATCAGATAACTCATTTAGGTGAAGGTAGAACCATTGAATTTTCACCTCATGATGTTGTAATTAAGGACCTAATAAATCTTAGACAGATTTTAGCTACCGGCATTGCTAATGATTCTACAAGGCTGTATAAGTTTAACAAATTTGGGTCATCAACACTTCCTTCGATATTTGTTGCTCATAATGATGAAGTGAGCAAACTTTGGAATGAGTGATTTGGTCACCTGAACTATCACTCCCTTCAAAATCTATGTAAAAACAATATGGTGACAGATCTTCCTATAGTATTTTGCAGAGATGATTTTTGTTCCGAATGTGTACTCAGAAAACATCATCGAGATCGTTTTGAAAAACGTGCGTCTTGGTACACCTCATCCCCTTTACAACTTGTGCATAGTGATTTATGTGGTCCACTTCTAGTTGTTTCATTCTCTAGCTACAAGTATTTCTTAACTTTCATTGATGATTTCTCTAGACGCACTTGGGTATACTTCTTAAAGCTCAAGAGTGAAGTCTTTAACATGTTCTTGGCCTTTAAGGCCTTTGTTGAGAAACAATATGGACATCAAATTATTAAGCTAAGATCTAATAATGGAAGAGAATATGTTAACAACAAATTCATCAAATTTTTCACTGAGCATGGAATTCAATTGCAACATATTGTTCCATATACTCCACAGCAAAATGGTGTAGTTGAAAGGAAGAATCAAACCTTAAAGGAAATGGCTAATTGTATGCTTCAATCTAAAGGACTTAGTCTTAATGGCCAGAAGCAATTAAATGTGCATATTACATAGTAAATCGCACTCCTACTAAGGTTTTAAATAATATCACTCTAGAAGAAGCATGGAGCTCAATTAAACCATATGTAAGTCCATTTTGTGTTTTTGGAAGTGAAGCATGGGCCCATATTCTAGATGAGAAACATAAAGCCTTAGAACCTAAGAGTGAAAAACATATTTTTGTTGGATATTCTAAAGATGTCAAAGGATATAGACTTCTTCAACCTAAATCCAAAAAAAATATCATTAGAAGAGATTTAAAGTTTTTTGAAAATATATCGGCCTATGAGCCTAGTTCGATGGATGTGACACCTCTCTATCCCTTCTACTTCTGAAAATACTCCTTCTTCAGATGATGACAGTGAGGATGAAAATCCCTCCCCCACCTTCTCAGGATCCTGCTTCAGCTCCTTAGCTTCCAAAAATGGGTCCATGCTCCACAGGATGCAGCAGGTGCTCTTGTAGGTGATCCTGCAGATCAATGTCATACACGCTCTCAATTCAATAGCACCTATTCTTTACTTGCTCAAGCTTCAATGAGTTATGATCCTAGCACCTTTGCAGAAGCTCCATGCCATCCAAATTGGGATGCAACTATGAATGAAGAATATCGTTCATTATTGGAAAATGATACATGGGACCTTGTTCCTCTTCTAAAGGGATGAAAACTTGTTGGATGCAAATGGGTTTACAGAACCAAGTTTGGACCAGATGGAAAAGTTGATGAACATAAAGATTGTCTTGTTGCTAAGGGCTTTTCACAAGTTGAAGGAATTAACTATACTGAAACATTCTTCCCTATTGCCAAAATGAACTCTATCTTCCTTGTTCTTTCCCTTTCTACCTATTTCAAATGGGAAGTCCATCAAATGGATGTTAAATCTACCTTATTGCATGGGGACTTTCATGAAGGAATCTATATGGAACAACCACCTGGCTTTATACAAACAGACTCCAGCCTTGTATGCTGGCTTAAGAAATCCCTTAATGGTCTCAAGCAAGCCCCTTGGGCTTGGTATGCCAAAATGGATAGATTTCTTTTAGATACTGGATTTTCTAGGTGTCATTCTGACAATATTGTCTACACCAAGAAAGTGGGTAAGTCTCTTATCATTCTTGTTCTTTATGTTAATGATCTTATCCTTATTGGTAGTGATCCCAACCTTATAAACCATGTGAAGTCCAGCCTTAAAAAGAAGTTTGAAATGACAGACTTAGGACACTTACATTATTTTCTTGGTCTCCAAGTCTGGTAATCCAAAGAAGGTATTTCCCTTTCCCAGTCCAAGTATGTTTGTGATCTTCTATGCCACTTTCACATGGAAGATTGTAAGCCAGCCCCTTCTCCATTTCAGTCTGGAGCCAAACTTCCAATCACTTGTACTTCCCCTAAAATTGATGCAATATTATACCATCAGCTTATTGGAAAACTTTTGTATCTGACCCATACCCATCCTAACCTTTCCTTTGTTGTTGGCATTGTTGTTCAGTTTATGAAAAACCCACATGAAAGTCATTGGAAAGCAACTAAAAGAATACTTCATTATGTTCAAGGTGCAATGCCATTTCTGATTCATTACAGTGCAGAAGCATATCCTCTATTGGTTGGTTTCACTAATTCTGATTGGGTTGGTGACCCTGATGATTAGAATTCTACTACAAGTTATGTCTTCACTCTTGGTTCTGGACCTATTACATGGGCTTGCAAGAAACAAAGTGCCATTTCTCTTTCTTCAGCAAAAGCAGAGTATCATGGCACTGTTGAAGCTAGTAAGGAAGCCCTGTGGCTTTGTTAGATCCTTTCAGAGTTTGGTTTCCAGCAACAATGTATGACTACAATTTGGTGTGATAATCAAAGTGTCATTCAACCATGCAAAGATCCAGTCCAACATCAGCACAACAAACACATTGAACTACACATGCACTTCATTAAAAATCTCATTCATGACCATGTTATTGAAGTGCAATATTGCTCAACCGATGATCAAGTTGTAAACATATTTACAAAGGTTCTCACAAAGGCAAAGTTTACTAAACTTCGATTTATGGCTGGAGTTTAGGAAGTTGTCACTAAGGGGGGATAGGCTCTAATTCCTCCTTCCTTCTCCTATTGTGTTATCTTTGTACATCCTTCAATCCTATCCCAAGTTGTTCTTAAGGGGGGATGTTAGGATATTCTGACATGTAGGAAATAATTAAGTACAACTTGGTTTAGTTTATAGTTAGGTAAAATGTGTTTCTTCAATATGTACTTTTTGTAACTTACAATCTGATGGTCACGATATGTTCTAGACATGAAGTGATCTGATGGTTCATTCTCTCCTCAGTATTACCCACACTTGATCTGTGGCTTAACACCTGACTGGTCCATGATATCTATTTAAAGATCATGGAGGGTCATTTGTTAGGTGACCGTTCATGAGAGGAGCTCATGTAAATTTTCTTTCTTTTACATTAATAAATTTCTTGAAGTGGCCGTGTTGGCTCAGGCGGTGGATTGTTTCCCTCTTTGATGGTTTTAACCATGTCAAGAATACTGGTGTACTAATCTGTGATCTGTTTGTGAGCGATGTCCTTTGGTGTTCTATCTAAGGCACTTACCCTGCAAATTCCTACAAGTTAGAGGTAAAAAAAAGTACTAATGAGGAGTGATCTACAAGTAAGTTATTATTTTGTTGTAAATGTAATATATTAATTCATATTACTCTTAATTGTTCAAATGCAAGCTTAGAAATATAGTTGCTATAAAGTAGTACTAGAAGTTGAGAGAACACCCCATAAAGAAAATAATTAGAGATCTCATGACTATTCATATGAATAAGATAATGATGGCACATCTAGTAGTGAAAAATAAGGAATACTTCTTTTGTCTATGGAAGAGTGTTTAGAGTCAGAAAGTGAAATATATCATGATGTGAAATTGTTAGTTCCTCTAATGAGTTGGATTAAGAAGCCAAGTAGATTTTGAAGGAGAGCTAATCAATGCTATCAATGAATTGAGGAAGGTTAGAGAGGAAAACACAAGATTGAAGGAACAACTGCAATATGTTGAAAAATAAGAAGATCTTGATGAAGATATATCCTTCAAAAGAAAACTTAATTTTTATTTAGAAGATATTGATAAGGTTACATAAATAGATCAGAAACAAAAAGAATAGTTGTAGGAATATGAGATCAAGAATAAATATTTTGAAGTTCTAAAGGAAAATATTATTACTATGAAGGCTCAACAAGAAGAATTCAAAATAATGAATGAGGTAATGACAAATCAGTTGATTGAATGAGACTCATTTCAATGAGATATGATTTAGAAAAGGCTAATGACTAGCTAAGTAAATACCAAAATAGTACGAAGATCTTGGATAATATCCTTGGCATTCAAATATCTCCTCCCATTAAGATTGGTTTTGGATTCAAAGGAGAATCAAGCTATGAGGAAGCAAAAGTCAAAGAATCAGTCACCCATGTTGAGGTAGTTAAAGGATCAAACAACAACATAGCCAAAGAAAGTGATAGACATCAATGAAAATAAGGAAAAAATAACAACAAACTAAAGTGAATAATAACCATAAGGAACAACAATAACAAAGAAAGATGAAGATCAAAAATATATTTCAACAACATTGGAAAGTTCATGGAAACAATTTAAATGGATATAGAGAAGAAATGAAGAATCAACTCAGATCCTATCACCCTCAAGGACAAAGACATCAAAGATTCAACAATTTCCCTTGTCAAAGGCAAAGTTTCCTAGGCACCAAAGTTTATTTAATGGCTATTATTTTTCTTGCAAAATTTTGGACATAAAGAAATAAAATGTATATTTTTTGCAAGAAATCAAAATATGTTAATGACATCATATTTGGAAGCAATGAAGAATCTATGAGTCAAGGATTTTCTTTAGTTATGCAACAAGAATTTGAAATGTCCTTGGTGAACTAACACACTTTCTTGGTCTTCAAGTTCAACAAGCAAAGAATCATATCTTTCTCTCACAAACCAACTACCTCAAGCAGATTTTGAAGAAATATGGAATGGAAGACTACAAGTATGTATGCACACTTATGATAATAGGATGTAATCTTAGTTCATATGATGATTATCCTTCTATAAACCAACCAAAATACATATCTATGATCGGGAGCTTACTTTACCTTACAGGAACAAGACCAAATACTATGCATGCAGTTGGGATTGTTGGACAATTTCAAGCAAATCCTAAATAAACTCATCTCCATGGATCAAGAGAATATTCAATTATTTACAAGGAAATCGAGATTTTGGTCTATGGTATCCCAAAGATGTAGATTTTGCACTTCATGCTTACACAGATGCATATTGGGTAGGTAATATTGAGAATTTTATTTGGGACCCCTATTGGTATCATGGTTGAACAAAAAACAAAGCTCCATTACTTTATCTACTACTGAGGTAGAATACGTTGCTGCTGCATCTTGTAGCACTCAAATTCATGGATGATGCAAACATTGCAAGACATTCAAATCACTTCAACCTATACCTATTCTGTGTGATTATACTAGTGCCATAAGTATTTCTAAAAATCCTATAATGCACTCAAAAACCAAGCACATTCCAATCAAATATCACTTTCTGAGAGAACAAGTGCTCGGACAAAAGGTCAAACTGGAATATGTTCACTAAAGGGAACAAGTTGCAGATATATTTACAAAGCCACTTCCACATGATTCCTTTGAATATCTCAGACATAAACTAGGATTGGTCTCTGCCACATCACTTTGTTAATTATTCTGACAAATATTTCATGTTTAGGGGGAGCTGACATTGAAATTACTACATTTTTCTTTCTGTACGCAGATCACAAAGGACAATCACATATATACGCGACTTTCGTTTCGAACAATAGTGTATATTTATCTATGAAGAAGAAACTACGGGATAGACTCAAGAGAGGTTCTGGTATATTTCAGTCAGTGGTTTAGTGGCCCTCTGCTTTTGATGTTTACTGGTTACATTTTGTTGTTTCTCAATGGATCTTATAAGTAATATTGGTTTATGATGATTGCTATATGGAATTTCTGCGTTGATGGTCTTACTTTGTTGAAGTTGCTTTGATGACTTTACTATAAATATGATCATTCCTAACATTGAACATATAACACAGGTTCAGGGGGAGCATTTTATATATTTCTAATAGTGAATTGTTGGAATTATGGATGCTTGAGCATTCCTTGTTTCATAATGATGATCATATTTATGCTATTAGATGATCATAATACATATTCTTATATGGTGAATGATGGTTGCTGATGACTATCATGGTCTCACTACCTTTGTATTGAGGTATTTGGTTTTGGTTTTAAATTTCATATTTGTCTCTTGATATAAAGGTCATATAAAGGCCCATGATGTAAAATTGTAATATTTAGTCAAGTCAATTGTGTATGTAACCCGTTTGTTTTGGACACTTGATGTTATATTGAGTCACAACATCATGTATTTCTTTGTATATCTTCTAGAAGATTCAACATCTGCTCAAGGGGAACATGATCAATGCTCATATTCAACATCATCAGATCTAGAGTGCTCATCTCGCCAAAAGGAGATTGAAGTCTTCACTCAGCAATGGTCAGCCCTCTGCCCTTGATGTCAAAGGGGGAGAGAATCTTGGTGTTTGGAGAATGCTTGATGACTTGGGAAATCAGTTTGGCATATCTATAGGTGTGTCTATAGGTAATTACAAGTGGTGGTAACCAAACACCAAAGTGGTTTCCATCAAGTCCAAAGGGGAAAATTGTTGGCATTATGACTAATGCGTTGTCCTTGATTGAAAGCTACTTGATAAAAATGTCAACATGATGGTAGAAGGATGAGTATATAGACTAGGATAGATGTGACAAAGAGATTGGACAAAGGAATATCAGTTCAGAGACAGAGGAATGATAAAGATTAAGTGTAGGAAAATACAAGCAGGTCCTGTGAACAAAGTCTGCCTTCATACGTGGGTATGGTGAAGCAAAGTTGTGTACAGTTTCTGCACCATCGTATTTTGAATACCAGGGGTCTTTACCATCGTATTGGCCCATAGTAATGAGCACGACAACAAATATTTGATTGCGTCAAAGAATACCATCGCCATAACTACGAAATTGGCCTAAGGTATTGGTTGAGGCCTAAGATATATAAGGAGATGGAGATCAAAGTGCTATGTGTGCAAGTTATGGGTTATTAATGAATGGTTTGATCTGAAACAAGTGTGCACCAAGGAGCATGAAGGAGGTTCATATTTCATAGATTTGAAAGCATTTGAAGGAATGATTTAGTAATTGCAGATCTGTATGCAGGTTTTCTTTAGAAAGGTCGCATACATATGCGAATTTACTTTAGCGGGGTCACATATATATTCTACGAAATTTTGGAATTGGTATGTAGGTGTGAAATATTAAAAGCGCATACATATGTAGGATTTCTTTATGAAATTTGCGTGCAACTGCTAGGGTTTTGAATCATGAACTACTACTGATGGTTGATCAATTTCAGATATGTTTTATGTTGTCTATCAATGATGTATCTCTCATAATGATTTGTGTTTGACAATGTTGTTTAGGTTGAATTAATTATGGAATAAAATGGTAACTAACTGATGATGTTGTTGTATAATAATCTGTATTTGGTTTTATGATCTATGATGGGTTTAGTATGTGATGTAGTGATTTTTTCAGTGTGACAGTGATTTAGATTTAGGTATCATTATTTTTGATATCTATACGTGAGTATGCTTCAGGGGAAGCATGTACATACGTAGGTATGATTAAGAACATTAGCATATACAATCTAATATATTCTTGATCAGGGTTTGCAATGGAAATAATTGGTATCTGTGATAGGTAACAATGTTCGGCTTGGTATATTAGTGAGTGGCTATGCATTGGCATAATCTGTTATGATCTATTTGCATTAGTTACATTGGTTGATTTTATGATTCAGATGGTTCAATACTTGAGTAATTGATTTCATAGTAGTTGAAAGTGGATCTAGTTTGAAACATTATGAAAAGTGATCCATAAAGAGTTGGGGATAGCAGTCTTCAGAAAGGGGGTTGTAGCCCTCTTCCAGTAGGAGTTGGAAAACTAGAGAAGGTTGTAGCCTTCTATAGGTAGAAGCCTACGTACTAGTTGAAGTATGCACTAGTACAAGATTGTAAGAAGATTATTTTATTTTTAAAAGAAGACGGAGATGACATCAATGGTGGTTTTATCCCACATTGGGTTTCCACCTAAAAATATTGGTGTTCATGTGTTTTGATGTGTTTCTTATGTATTGATGATATATATTCTCTCTACTACTCATAGTTTCTACTTAATACATGTTTTAATGAAGTAATGATGCACTTATTAAAGATTAACAAATGATGAATTATATGTAAAGCTAGTTGACTGGATATACGCAATTTGCTTTCATCATAGTCGTGTATGTATGCGGGTTCACTGAATAACATTCGCATATAGAAATTGGAATAAGAAAAGTAAAGTTGAAGCAAGTTTTAAAAATACTGATTCACCCCCCCTCTCAGTATTTTTTCCAATAAACATTGAAATTTTTCTAGTTAAAATGAACATTGAAATATTTTATTGTGGTTTTATATATATATTCTATATATATATATATATATATATATAATATAATATATTATATTTATATAATATATATATATATTATATATATATATAAATATATATATATATATAATATTTATAAGTAGTTACAATTGATATTCAAATAGTTTATTTTTGTTTTGTATTGAAATATGAAAATATAAGTATATTCATTTTTTGTAATTCTTTTAATTACTTTATCTTTTAAAAGTAGTTTGTAATGTCCTCAAAATTTATCTGACAAATTTTCTAGAAATTTTGCTTAGAAAAAATTACATCACAAATTTCCTAACTTAAACCCCATCAACATTGTGCAATTGGAACAATGAAATTAGTAGTACAACAAATAATTTTTGTACTAGGAAAACCCAGAAATGTGACAAATACAAATAACATGAGGAATAATAAAAAAATCAACTTTGTTATTATATTAAATATGGTTTGGAGAACTTGTTACGAATGCCAACAAATATATGCATCGCTGAAAATACATGAAGATCTGCTCCAAACAAAAATTCGACCTCCAAACTACTGCTGCAATACTGATTCAAACCTCCCAAAGTTGCAACTAGAAATGTAGCTAAAATTGGAGATCTGGATGATCCCCACTCCAATCCAAAAATCTGATCCAGATCTGTTCATGAGATTTATGACTAAAACCTTCAAAATAGTGAGTTTGGGTTTCTTCCAACACACTAAGATACCCAAGGGTTTTTTCTCAAGTCTCTCTAAAGTCGAGAACTATGTTCCCAAAACCTCTCCAATTGAAAATACTCAAATCCAAGATATCCCTAAATGACTTTCTTCTCTTCCTTTTTAAAGATTAGATGGATCTCTCTCCATCCTTCTACAAACACTTAGATTTTTATTATTTTATCCCCACTTTGGAAGCTTCTCCCTTTTATTGCATCTAGGTTGAGCATAGACACAACCACACCTTGCTTTCTTACTAGGTTGTAGAATATGATTCTTGACACAATCATTGAATATGGGTTGTAGTAGAAGATTGGTGTGCTAAAAGGCCTAAAATCCAAGAGAGGTCCATAGGAATAACTCTCAAGAAGAAGAAAGGGAGGCATATGTCAGGAGATTAGAAGAGAAGGAGAGTGCATAAGCTTAGGAGGAGCTACAGAAGAGTTAATTGCTCAAGCAATGAAAGTGCAAAGCGTTTATGAGGAGAGAATATATAACTTTGCATGTTCCTTGGTTATCAATTAGTATCTTTATGTCAATAACTTCCAAACCCATGCATCAAAGAAACAACCATGGAGAGTTTAAAACTTCCAAGGGAAGAAAATCATAAACAATGAAGAAAATGGAGATAACGCCTTTGAAGGAAAGGTGATGATGGTTAGTATGTTCAGGGAGAGTGGGAAAAAACACATTAGCAGTAGTAAAGGCACTTGTAGTTTGGTTTCTAGTACATAGATGAATTGGAATATGGAGAGTAATCAACCTTTGGCTTCTCACAAGCAAAAGGAGGAGAATGAATTTACCATAACAATGGAGAAGTGAGTAAAGATTGAAGACGATAATTTATTTTGTCCAAAGATTGTATCCTCAATAATTTGTTATATCCTCACATGGGGAGTAATGTCAGCAACCACTGAGTGTCAAGAATTGGATGAGTAGTCAAGAGAGATAATATATGTCCAGGGGGAGCATATCAAGAATATCCAGTACTTTAGAGAGGATCAATAGCTATAGGAAGCCATAATAACATTTTATCCCTTGACATTGATTTCAACAAAGGAAATATTGTCCTCCTTGAAGAAGTGAAAAGAAAATCTAATAGCAAGAGGTATGTTTAGTAATGTTTGGCTTCCAGGTATTTTTTGGCCAAGTCATTATGGTTATAATTGAGATTAGATAGTAGCATTCAAGTATCTTACCTGAGAGTTAAGATTGGCTAAAAGAGGGAGGGAGATCGACGCTTCCCTTTGTCATTGATGTCAAAGGGGGAGAGAGATATCAACCACACAGGGAGATTTCCATCAATTCCAAAGGGGGATATTGTTGGCATTGATATCAACCTCACTGATGATAATGATAGGATGAGATGATTGTCAATTTTAGCATTGTTGAGACAACTTGTATTTGAGTGTTGAGTGTGTTTCCTTCTTGGTTAGAGTTGGAGCTTGGTTTTGGAGCCTTGGTAAGAGTACTAATAGACACTGCTACCTAGCTAAAGTCAAGGATGGATCCTATCTTTGGAAGTATTTTGGTTATATAAGATCAACTCAAGTGATCCTGAAAAGTGAATGGTTGGATATTCCCTAGAAATACCTTTCCAATAATACATGACACTTGGTAATACTCCCAAGGGATTGGAAGTTATGATACTTTGAATTTTGGTAGGGTTTCACAAGCACATAGGTTGATAAAAGCACAAGATGGACCCTTTACTATTATCTAAACTTACATTTGATGATGTTCTAAGAAGCTTTTTGTTGGGAAATCTTTTGGATGAGTCTCGCAGTTTAAAGATTTTGCGGACAAGATGTTTCTTGTTATCAAAAATGCAAATTTGTGTTGTAATAAGGGACTTTTGGTTGAGATTCTTTGGTATGGAGAGTCGCGGTCTCATGATTGACATATTTCATGAACGATAACTTTTCTAGCAATAGTTGCACTAATTAATGCCACGTCGTGTTAATTTTTGGTTGAAGAGCTTAATTCTAGGCACGATGGTGCAATCAACAAAAGGGACAAGAGATAGATAAATATTTGTTAGACTATCGAATTTGATGTCTCACCACGAAGGTATAGTAAAAGGGTTAGATGGGGTTCATGGTTGAATGACTACCATGGTGGACAAACTCTAGGAGATGGAAAATTTTGACAACACCAACACTGTGGACCATTTTTGGTTAGCAAAGAAAATCACTACAAAATAGAATGTCCTGTACCTCCTCCATATTTTCACAAGTGGATGATAACTAACAGTGATGCAGCAAGGAAGACAACATGGCCCAATCATAAGAGGACATGTGGTAGGTGGCATGTCAACATATGATGATGTGGCATGCCATACATGTGACATGTGGTAGGTGTTTTTGGAATTTTTGGGTGGCCAAGTGGTCCAAATGTAGGTAACATGTGGCACCACTCACTAAGTGATACATGGAAATTTTTTGACATAGGATGATACATGGAAAGATTTTGACGTAGGATGACACATGGCAGGTGACATGGATGATATGTGGCATGTGGTGATTGGTACACGTGGAAATGAGGTGGAAAGAAAGGCCACAAGGAACAGGTGTTGAATGAAGTTTTAATAGCCATGATCTTGCTAATGCACGTCAATGTTTTATAAATTTTCACTAACCATAACAAAATATCTTCCCATTCCCTCGACAAGAAAGTAAAAAATATAATCAAGATTAAAACTAGTAGGTGGGACCCTACCTTAAGAAAATTATTTTCCAGCTGCAACAATCAATGACATTCATATTTTTTTTCATTATGAAAAAAAATCTCTAATATAAACATAATAATAAGTAAAGAGGTTTGAGCCTATATTCATATGGAACAAGAGTTACAAATATGTTCACACATATACACATATCATGCAAAAGATTGTCCTTTCATTTTACATCCCACATATTTCATAATGGCAAAGGTCAAAGATTTATGTTATAAAAAGGGAAATGGTATTGCATGCATATGAGCTATAATTGTTTGGAACCTATGCTTTTATGAATCCTATCAAATTGGTGGCATTCAACAAATTATATGGCATACGATATTTGTGACTTATTGCATGGTAGGATGTATGTTCATATTATGGAATATGGTGGGTCAAGAATGTTCTTAAGTTAGCATGTTACAAAGATTTTTGTTATTGTGAGGGTGATCACATATACTTACTATGTGATGTATATACCATATTGCCGAGGTTTTATGATTGGTATCATATGCATTTCATGGAATATGTTACTAGATACCTAATGGGTTTATTTGTTGAATTAGCGAGGAAAAAATTTAATGCAACATTTATAATGCTAATGATGTAGTGATAACCCTCATGTATTTTCATGCAAAGTTGGAAATATGATATATTGTTGAATACTTGAGGAGAGAAATTTTAATTTACATATCTACTCCTAGTTCTCCACTTGGCATTGTTTGAGTCTAGTTGGAAGGTTTTGTGGCTGATCTATAATTTCAAGTTTTAAAATTTTGCTGGCATTGTGATTGTTGTTATTAATAACCAATATTTTCAGAGCCCTTCCTAAAGTTTACCATTAATGTGGTGTCCCGGTTTCTCTTTTCATTGGTGCACTTTGATCCTTATTTGATCCTCCTCGGCCCATTAACCAAAATTTCTTCTCATCTACCACTTTAACCTCTTCTACAGTGTCCTACATGGAACATTCCTATAGGTGAGACCCAATTTTGGATATGTGGCATATCCAATGTGGTTTGTTTTGATTATATATATGACTATTACATGACATCCATGTTGGTCCTCACCATTACTTTGTCATTAACTTCCCATTCTCCTCGATCTCCATTTAGGACACACTATCTTTTACTATTATCACGCTATTGCAAGGTATTAATGATATTTGTTTCCATTTCACTAATTTTCTTCCATTCAAATTGCCTGAAACTATCACTGAAGACCGAGGAAAATATGGGTAGAACCTAGTGCTCATTGCAATTTCTCTTGAACACGATCAATTTTCCAGGTATGCTTCATCAATGATTAATGTACTCTAGGTGTTATAGATTGAAGTTACATTGCGCTTATATCCTCTGCATTGGTTTTTTTCCTCATGTGTGCTATTGGTTGCTTAATATTGTCATAGAGTCTTTATGCATTCATAACCTCTCCCTTTTCCAATAATAATAGTATTATATAGACCTAGACTTGTTATTTTCTATTTGTACACATGTATAAAATCAAAATTTACATGCATGCGATTTAAAGCGTTTCAATGCGATTCTTGAAGTTGGGTTCACCCCATAACCATTATGTTTAGTAAGTATTGCATTCACTCTATGCAAGACTTCAAGGACATACCCTTAGTTACAAAAGAACTAGAATCAATCTCTATTGCTGTCAATTACATTTATCATTTTTATTTTTGTAAAATAACCTCATTCTGCATAGTTTGCACTTAATAAAAAATCTTCTCTTGTGCACAACTACTATTTGGTCGTAACATGTCAATATTTGCTCCAAGTTGTGCACATTTGAAGCCATGTATACTTTTTTTGGAAACTATTGACAATGCTGGACCCACTAACATTGAAGGGATCTCCCTGATATGAAGTCCCAATTAGAACTCACATCATTTGGAGTAGGAGTCCCAACAGTGGGTGGTAATGTAATGCCTTGACCGTAGAAACATGCAGAGCAAAGTATGATAACTTTGGGTGAGAGAAAGTGTGTGACCCTACAGAGAGTCAAGTGCGATGCATGAAGGATCCAACACACAAAGGGAAGAGGAAGTCCACCCCTAGAAGCCTGTAATAGTATGCGGCTTGAAAGGAAAACACGAGCGAAATGAAACCATAAGCTAAGATGCAGAATAGTCCACAAGTTAAAGTGATGAGTTAATCCAACAACACACATTCAACAAGATTTGTACAAATGGAAACAAAATAGTTCATAAGTAGATGTGAAAGTTAAATAACATACATTTCCAATATAATAAGAATAGTCCTACTATATTAACAACATATGCATGAAAGCGTGATGGCTCTAATTTTATTAGTATAAGTGAAAGTTCCATCCATACATACACCATTGATGACAACTAGCCCTAATAGTGGAACATTACAGTCAATAACACTTGTTTCTCTAAAGAAGTACTCTCGCTCTATGCTATGGAGAAGCCAAGGCTCTTCAAAATACTCCCAAGCTATTTCTAAGCCTAAGCCTAGCTAAAATATTGGCTCCCTAAAGCCCGTTACATAAGTTATGAGGTTCTATTTATAACAAGTAAAGACTATGTGTGGAACCAGAAACTCGATTATGAAAGTGTCCTCTTAAGATGTCGATCCTACTTTGAGATAGGACATCTAGCCAAAAATTTCCCAAAAGCCTCCTAGAAAATTCTGCTAGAAAAAATCACCACAGATCTACATCGTGGGAAGGAGCACAAAAAGAACACTACACCATCATCAAAGAAGAATAGTCTTAAGAAAACTCTGAATCACAAGAAATCGGGCAAGAAAGAAACAACTCTCAAGACAAGTAGGGGGGAAACCCTACCCAACAACAAAAAAATGAACTTGACAACACCTCAAGCATCAACAGTTATGAGGATTCGAATACTACACAAAATAAATCTTCATTTAATAGCAAAGCAGATCTCCTAGACCAAACTTCTTCTCCGATTATCTTCAAAAGGACGAACACAATAGATCGTGAAGATAAGACACCAATGTCCCAAGAACCAGAAGAGATGAAGGAGATGCAAGATAAAGGAAGTTGGAAGACTGTAGAGAAAAAAAAGAAATCTACAACACCAATCTCGCCAAGAAAGACGAGGAGCAAGACAATTAAAAACTAAGAAAATTATAGGTCTGATAGAACAATTTTGTCTCAGTGGACGTTAACCACCACCATGATCATCATCATCAAGAAGAAGGGGGTGACTCTTCAACTTCCCCTTTTTGACCTTTAAACTATCCTCATGGCTCTTCAAATTCTTCACAAACTGACACATTACATTACATGATGACTTTTCATATTCCAATATTGACACTTGGAATTTCACTTATAACATAATTACAAATAATATTACATTTTTGACATATACCCATATAAGAGAAAATAGGGTAGGGACAACCTATCAAGACACAACACTATGAATCTCGAGTTTGGGGGAAGTCCATGTCGACAACCTCCACTTACTGCTTCTCAATCACATATTGGTGCCAAGCTTGGTACTATGTGATGGTGTCCCCAAACTACTTAACGATGTCTTGTTGGAAGTAGACTCTAGCCTCCATGGCATCTGGGTACACTATCTTAGAACCTGTGTCCAACTCGTTTTGAATCATGAGCAATATTGTCTTGACCCTGACAGGACCACTGATGAACTTCTACATGTTGTGTGTGTTCAGCTCCAAGTCTTACCTAGTGGCTTCTTGTCTTAGTTTCTACAAGTAATATTCGACCTCCTTCCAAACTTGGTTCTTGGGTTTAGCTTTGGTGAGGGAACCAATTGATGGGATCTGGTGCGTTCTCACCAAGACATCCAAACTACTATACAACCGCACATATGAGGTCTATATGTTTTCGATGAATGAGGTGAGATGCTTGTTGTTTTGAATCAATATTCAAACCTTTGCTTTCTACAACTTTTCTTTTGACTTCATCTTCTTCACCAAGTCAAGCGAGGCCCATTTGTACTGCATTGTCCACTCTGGTAAATAGGCAATGGCATCATGCATGTTTATGATAGTTTTAACAAAATATTTTCTTTGCTATTGTAGGCCATGCAAATGGACAACCACTTTATGCACGGTGAAAAATCCATCATAGAGCTTCCTCATGGTTTCTCCAAGTGATGGTACTTCAACAAGTAACATTGTTCTTATCTCCCCCAATCTGGAAACTTCATTCTGTGCTGCTTCTCAAAGTTGTTATGCCTCTTACCTGGTAGCATGTAAGTTCTTTTCTAGTTTCTCATTCTTGGCTGTCAGATACTTAAAATCTAAGCTTGTTTCTCCTTCAGAGGTCAGGCTAGATTTGACAATGGAAGTTGGATGCTTCTTAGTGTCCCGAACTATCACCATTTCCTTGATGAATTTAGGTGATGCGTGATCATCATAAAGTGGTTCCTCCCTGTTTGTACGATCCTCTTCTGGAACTCAATGAATGATAGATTGTACACATTCATGACTGGATCATCATCAAGGAGAAAAACATCTCCTTGCTCGCTCGGGGTTGGCTCTGCTACTAGAGGTGGTGGAGACTGGGGGATGACCTGTGGTGCTCTCGGCATCAGGCCAACATCTTCATGTTGTGGCTCTTGTTCCGACTCCATTTCTATCACTTCAATCAATTTCTCAATCTGTTGAGCAAGCTCCAGATCCTGCATCTGTTCACCTTCCTTGATAACTATTGGTTGTTTCGTCTCTTCAACCTGTATCAATGTTGTTTCCTATGTCATTGTGCCTTGCCTTTTTTCTTCTTCATGCTTCTGCTTCTCTTCTCATTCTCTCCTCCTCAACTCCTATTCTTCCTTCAACTTCTTCTTTTTCTCCTACAACTTCAGTTATGCTTCCTGCAACCTCTACTTTTCTCTCTTCCTCTGCTCTGCTCTATTCGTCCATTTCTCCCTCTTTGCTTCTACTACCAAAAATTCCTTCATGATAATAGGATATGCCTTCATTTAAGAGCTTTTCTCTCCCTCTTGACTATTAGCAATCTTCCTCTTTCCCTTGTCCTGTAGGGGATTACTGCCTTCTGTATTGTTGTTGCTTCCAGAGCTGTTGTTGTTTGTGGAGTAGGCTTCAAAGTCCTTGCTATACTGACTGACTCATTGAGTATGGAGGCTTGTAGCAGTAACTCCAAGGATCCTATTCTGGCTAATGAAATGCCTCACCGATCCACGGAAAGTAAACTCTCATACAATGGACCTTGCAAATATTGTGGGGATCATACAGATTAAAGTCCTTAGTGTTGAACTCGAATTTCACTATGTCCTTAGCCTCGACATATGCAACTTTCAAGTTCTTAATCACATATAATCCGATCCGCAAAGGAAGAGTTGGCCATGATGCTTTCTTATTCCAATCTAGTGTTGCTGACAACCCTGTAGCAAGGTGGTATGATACCTCTTGCATGATCAGTTTCTTAGTGGCATACCTTGGTAAAACATGCGTAGGCTTCTCTCCACTAAACACACTTATAAAGGTGCCACCTGGGGAGGCATACCAATCTCGGGACATGAAAGGTGGATCTTGCTCAAATATAAGCTTATATAGTAGGATGATAAAGTGGTCAGTTAGTCATGCCATTACTCCTAGATAACTGCAACCGGAAAGCAACTTGTAATATATGTTCATGAAAATCTCTCGTGGTGTCCATGCTCAGTTGATGCCAAGGAACTGCCGCTGTGCATAGATTGCATCCCATAAGTATGCAGACATTTAAAACCTTTCTTGCTCATCCTTGGGCAGATTCTGAGCCTTAGCTACATGGGACTTCAATTGTTGAGCCAACATATCTTTCCAGTTTAATGACCTCCCATCACTTACCAATTGGTCCAATAAGACTTTCGACCTTCCAGGAAATGTTTATGTGCTCTCTTGACCATATATGTTATGCAACCAACTCACAAAATAGATGAAAAGATAGATCAAAGACTTCAAAATAAGCCTCTTCAAGGGGGCAACCTCCTTTACATTACACAAATGAACAATTCTTGGATGATACAAATGACAAGACATCCTTTCTATATATAGGAGTCTAAGGGGTCACAATATAATTAAATGACATAAAAATAATAATGTAAGGGAACAACAATAACAATAGTGGGATTTTATGGGGTGCAATAATAACAATATGGGGACAACATGGGCACAACAATAAAAATAAGGGGTACAATGAAAATAATAATAAGGGAATACACTAGTATTATAGGGACCTAACATGCCCCTCTCCAAAAAAGTGTTGTCCTCAACGCTTGAGTAGTTTTGGATGCTTCTGTATAAAATTTTCATCCTCCCATGTGGAATCTTCAGCAGGTAAGTTATTCCACTTGATGAGATACTCCAATATGATTTTTCCTTCCTCATCAAGTTCTGGCAATATTGTTGAACTAGGAGATTTTCACCTATAACCTTCTTTAAGCATGAAACATGGAAAATTGGGTGCACTCGGGAAGATGCAGGAAGTTCCAATTTGTATGCCATAGTACCAATATTTTGCAACACTTTGTACGGACCATAATAATTTGGTAATAATTTATTATACTTCTTAGCTTTCTTGAGGGACATTTGTCTGTATGGTTGTAGTCGTAGAAATACCCAGTCACCTACATCAAAACTTCTTTCGATGTGATGTTGATCTACCTATTGTTTCACTCTATTCCGCACCAAAGTGAGGTTATCCTTTAAGAGTTGGAGAACTTTTTGTTGATGCTCGATGTGATCTTACACTGCTTGAACCTTAGAATTTTCTCTTAAATATGATGTGATTGATGGTGGATGATATCCATAGAGTGCCATAAATGGGGTCATTTTTGCTGTAGTATGGAAGAAATTGTTATACCACCATGCAGCCAAAGGAAACCATTTGACCCATTGTGTCCGTTTATCAGATACAAAGAAACGAAGATATCCTTCCAAATATTTGTTCACTATCTCAATTTGCCCATAAGACTGAGGATGATAAGATGAGCTATGAGCTATCTGAGTACCCAGACAAGAAAATAATTTTGTCCAAAAATTTCCAGTGAAAATAGGAACTTTGTCACTTACAATAATCTTTGGGTTTCCATGTAGTTTTTGAATTGCTTCCATAAGTGTAGTAGCAACTATATTGGCTTTAAATGGATGAGATACTGTGCAAAAGTGTGCATACTTGGCAAGTCTATCAACTACCACCATGATGACACTCTTTTCTTCGGACTTGGGTAAACCTATGATAAAATCCATTGAAACCTCCTCCCAATTTTGACTTGGATTGGATAAAGGTTGTAATAGACCCGGGGTCTTAATTGTCTCAACTTTATTTTGTTGGCAAACGAAACATTTTACCACAGACTTTTGAATATCAGATTTAAGGCCATCACAAAAAAATTCCTTCTTAAATTTGTGGTAAGTTTATAAAAATCCTGAATGCCCTCCTAAGGGAGAGGTTTGTGATTCCAGAAGAATATTTTTTTTGAGTTGGGAATTCTTATAGAGGTATAAGTGATCTTTTACAATAACAAATAAATTTTCCAGCTAAATGTATCAAATGTACTGGGATATTGTTGCAACTTTTGAATGAGTGCCCACATTTCTTCGTCATTCTTCCATTCATCCCTTGCTTCATTTATCTAGTCTGATTGGATAATAGAAATGGCACAAAGAAATGCTTCCACATCCTCATCCTTTCTTGAGAGTGCATTTGCAACGGAATTTTGCTTCCCTTTTTTGTAGATTATTTCAAAGTCATAACCCAACATCTTTGTGACCCATTTTTGCTGCCCTTCTGAAGATAATATTTTTTCTAAAAAGTATTTAAGAGTATCATGATCTATTTTTACCTTGAACTAACTTCCCATTAGATAAGGTTGCCATTTCTTAAGTGCATGTAGTATTGCCAAGATTTCCTTCTCATAAATATCTTTGCGTAAATATTTTCCTTTGATTGGATGACTTTCGAAAGCAATGAGTCTTTATTCTTGCATTAAAACAACACCAATTCCATTTCCCAATGCATCACATTCCACAATAAAGGTTTTTTTGAAGTCTGGCGTAGTGAATACGATGCTTGGCACATTTCCTCTTTAAGATGTTCAAAGGCCTTCGTTACTTTTGGAGTCTAAGAAAATGCATCTTTCTTTAGTAATGTTATTAGAGGTGCTACTATTCTCCCATAATTCTTAACAAACTTGCGATAATACCATGTCAACCTGAGAAATCCTCACAAATGCCTTATGGATGTGGGGACTTTTCATTCCATAATGACTTTAATTTTGCTAGGGTCTACCTTAACACCTTCATGACATAGAATATGACCCAAATATTCCACCTCTTGTACTCCAAAGAATCATTTGGAGGTTTTTGCATATAATTGTTTCTCCTCCAATAGTTTGAGCACTCTGTCAACATGTTGAACATGATCCTTCCAAGACTTGTTGTAAATTAGTATACCATCAAAAAATACTAACACAAATTTTTTTAAGGAAGGGTTTGAAAATGGAATTCATCAAACCTTGAAATGTAGAAGGTGCATTAGTAAGGCCAAAAGGCATGACCAAAAATTCATAATGAACCTCATGAGTTCTAAATGTTGTTTTCAGAATGCCTTCAGTCTTCATTATGATTTTTTGATATCCTGAACGAAGGTCCAACTTGGTGATGTAAATTTCTCCATGCAATTCATCCAATAATTCATCAATGAAAAGAATGTGAAATTTATCTTTAATAGTGAGCTTGTTGAGCTCCCTATAATCTAAACACATTCACCATGATCCATCCTTCTTGTGCACCAATACTACTGGAACAAAGAAAGAACTTTGACTAGGTTGAATTATACCAACCTCTAGCATTTCTGCAACCATACATTCAATTTCACTCTTTTCGGAATAGGGATATCTGTAAGGCTTGATGTTTGGAGGAACACTTCCTGGAATCAAATGAATAGAATGATCATGATCATGAATAGGTGGGAGGCCTATGGGAGTCTCAAATACCTTGGAATGATTGTCCAAGACTTTTTGGAGATTTGGAGAAATAGATGATTCCAATTTGGGAACATCTCGCGAACATAATTGTACAATTACACCTCATTGTTCTTTCTTTAGAAGATTTGTCATGCCATTAGATCTGATTATCTTTACCAATTTCCCTACGATACCCCTTTGTTCAACTTCCTTTCCTTGCAAAAAAAATTTCAAGAAAATTTTTTGAATTAAAAGTTATACCTAAAGTTTGTAGCCATTGGACTCCTAATACAACATCAACACCACCAATTGGAATGGAAAGCATTAGACTATTCAACATATATCCTCCCATGGATAGCTTGATATTATGGCACTTTCCAGAGCAATTTATGGTTCCTCCATTTGCATCAATCACCTGACACTCTAGTGTTGGATATAGGAAGCAATTCAATTCCTTGGCTATCTTACAATGAATAAAACTATGGGTACTGCCTGAATCAATCAAAATTATTACCTTTTTCTTCTTGATATGTCCTTCTATCTTAATAGTTTGAGGAGTGGTAATTTCGACCAATGAATTACAAGATATGGTTGGATTCATTTCTTATTTCTCTAGGGTTTGTTCCTGGTGTGTATCCTCTTCTTTTGATCTTTCTTGTTCCTTTTCTTCCTCCTCTTCACAATCTATGTAAAATAATTTCTTTTAAGCACACCCCTTTTTCTATTTTTTCTTCCAATTGTTGTGGTGTCAACCTTGTAGGTTGTGGAAGGCTAGGGGAAACAACACTTCCATATTTATAGTTGTGAGTGGTAGGCTTCCTTTTTGCCATAATTTTTCTTTCAACTTTTCTTGCCAATCTAAATGCCTTCTCCAATGAATCATGTTCCCAAAGGTGAACCTCATGTTGGATGTTATCCTTTAAATTCTCTATGAACACATCGATCCTATGCTCCTCTAGAATATCTTTTACCCTTATATTCATTTTTTGGAAGTCCTCAATGTGCTCCACCATTAAAACCTTTTGTTTGAGATTTATCAATTGACTAAAAAAGGCGTTTCTTTTTGCGTCCTCATAATGTGCTATCATTTATTCTATAAAAATTGCCCAAGTGACAATTTTTTTACGATATAAAATCCATTGATACCATACAAACTAATTGGGTTCCAAATATAAAGTTGCAATGCATACCTTTTGTGTGTTTTGCACAATATGGAGATTGAAATATTGCTCCATCTGTAGTATCCATGTTACAGGATCCTTGCCATCAAAATTTCCCATATCAATATTTGGAACATGGTAGGTCTTCAAACAAA
>APFE030842673.1:254266-312287 GCA_000404065.3 Pinus taeda | reverse complement strand
TTTTTGTTTCCGCTTTGTATGAGCTTGATCTTGAAACGATTGTAACTCTTTAATTTTGGATCTCCAAGTTCTAAATTTTTGGCCTATGATAGCCCTCTGAGTCCTCTTTCCAACCCCACAAGCCTGATCATGATTGGATTCTCCAAGAAATATTTATCCCAATCTCCTGTGATGACCTAATTGAATGCTTCCATAGATAAGTAAACACGAAAAGTGCATGAAAGGCATTCTGTGGACATACCATGGTGTTCAAACACTTTGTGAGTAAAATACAAGCATATGCACACTTTCAAACTTGAAAAATGAGCAAACATGAGACAAAATAAAATTTCTGTTTTGCAACAATGCTTGCTACGTACGACTCCTCCAACGATTGAGCGATAGGATCGTGTGATACAAATGGGGGATGCAAAAATTGTAAGAGAGATTGATTTTCAATGTGAACAATAGAGTGATGAGGAGCCTAGAAAAATTAAACACATTTCTGATCAGAAGTGGAAATGACCTCAAGGCTGTGAGAACTAGACATAACCATTAGCGCAGGCTGAAGTGCCTTGCAACTTGGGGAGGTTCCAATTTATCAAAAGATGGATCACTAAATACTATTGGCTTAGAAAGATCAACAATGGACAAATCAACATTGTGATCGAATGAAAGAATGAAAATATCATGACAACCATGATCAGAAAGTTCAAGATCATGAACAGAGGCATCCTCATGATCTGACGAATCATACAGAGGGGATAATGGAAAACGAGAAATGTCACCCTCTATGTTTCTGGGAAGGTAGATGAGAGCTTGGGAGGATCAGGGAAGACATATTTGTCCTCTTCACATTCAAATGAAAAACTGGAATTCCACGTGTTCTGGGAATGATCAGAGGTAGAAACATCTTAAAGTAAATTTTCATAAGATGGAATAGAAATGACAAAATCATGAAAGATGTTAGGATAATCTGGAAGTGGTGTGGACAAAAGGAGGCCATCCTTCACCGCAAATTCTTGTTTAGACTCCCATACTTACTCATAAAAAATGATGTCGCAAGTTGGTTGTTCAACACCAGCTCCATACAGGACTTGATCCTCGTGAACATCATGAGAGGGATCCAAGATAGGTTAACACAACACACCAAAATACAGAGGATCAGAGGGGCCAAAGGGCTGAGGATGAGGAGATAGGACTTCAATACAAACATCAAAGTTACAGTCCAACTCTATGCAGAAATTCTGAGAAAGCGGGGTAGGAGGAGATGGTGGTATATCAACAAGTGGATTCTCAACTTCTCCCACCTTGACAAATGAAGCTAGAGATGTTTGATGAGAAGGGGATGGAGGGTCACTTGGAACAAAAACCTTATCTGTCTCAGATTTAGGAGCTCTAACACCGAGGTATGTTGGGATAGGTTCAAAAGTTTCTAACTTGCGTGGATTTTCAGAAATGTGAACAAGATATTGAAATATTTCAGTCAAAAATTCCCAATCAACTTCATCTTCAGGAAATTCAATACAATAATGAACAAAACGATCATGAAAATATTGAAGATATTCGTCAAGTGTTTTTCGCAATTTTAATTTTTTTTATTAAGGTCTTTATGATCATAAATAAAGAAAGCATGACATGATTCACCAACAAACTATTTGAAAGAGTGTATAAAGGCTGCAGGCAATTTGTGACACCATTACTTTGCATGCCCTTTGAACATGAGAGAAAACAACCCACAAGAAACATCCTTAGACTGGATGTCGTTCCTGTCACATAAACCAAGAAAAGAAATTTTGTGCCTAAGCAAGGTTATTCCACCATCGCCATTGAACTTAATTTAGAAAATTCATTTAAAATGCTCACTGGCACTTTCAAATTTTTAGAGTTAGAAGAACATGTAGTGGTTATGATTTGGGAAGAAGCCATAAAAGAGTGCATAAATTCAAAACAGACTTCAAGTGCTCAACTTGTCATCTGGCCTTAGTTCTAGCACCAGAAATGTTGACGATGCTGGACTCTTCAACGTTCAGGGGATCTCCCTGATTTAAAGTCCCAACTAGACCTCACACTGTTTGGATTAGGAGTCCCAATAGTGGGTGGTAATGTAATGCCTTTACCATAGAAACACATAGTGGAAAGTATGATAAAATTGGGTGAGAGCAAGTGTGTGACCCTACGAAAAGTCAAGTGTGATGCATGAAGGATCCAACACATGAAGGAAAAAGGAAGTGAGCCCCTTAGAAGCCTGTAATAGTACACAACTTGAAAGGAACACAAGAGAAAAATGACATCACAATCTAAGATGCAGAATAGTCCACTAGTTAAAGTGATGATTAATCCAACAACACGTATTCAACAAGATTCGCACACATGGAAACAAAATAGTCCATAAGCATATGCGTAAGTTAAATAACATACATTGCCAATACAACAAGAATAGTCCTACTATATTAACAACATATGCATGAAAGCATGTTGGCTCTGATTTTATTATTATAAGTGAAAGTTCCATCCATGCATACACCATTGACAACCACTAGGCCCAATAGTGGAACATTACTGTCAAGAACACTTGCTTCTCCAAAGAAGTATACTCGCTTAATGCTATGGATAAGCCAAGGCTCTTCACAATACTCATAAGCTCTTTCTAAGCCTAAGCCTAACCAAAATCTTAACTCTCGAAAGCCTGTTACATGAGTTATGATATTCTATTTATAACAAGAGGGGGGTGACTCTTCAACTCCCCCTTTGTCACCTTTGGACTACCCTCATGACCCTTCATTGTCTTCAAAAAATGACACATTACATTACATGATGAATTTTCATATTCCAATATTGACACTTGGAATTTCACTTATAACATAATTACAAATAATATTACATTTTCTGCTTATACCCATATAAGAGAAAATAGGGTAGGGACTACCTAACAAGACACACAACACTATGAATCTGGAGTTTGGTGGAAGTCCAACTTAACAACATCCACATGCTGCTTCTCAGTCCCATATCGGTGCCAAGCTTGGTACTGTGTGATGGTGTCCCAAACTTCTTAATGGTGTCCTTTTGGAAGTGGACTCTAGCCTCCATGGAATATGGGTACACTGTCTTGGAACCTATGCCCAACTCATTTTGAAGCATGAGAAACATTGTCTTGACCTTAACAGGACCACCAATGAACTTCTGCATGTTGTATGCATTGAAATCCAAGTCTTCCTTGGTGGCTTCATGTCTTAGATACTCCAAGTACTCTTCAAACTCTTGGTGAACTTGGTTCTTGGGTTTAGCTTTGGTGAGGGAATCGATTGATGGGATTTGGTGTGTTCTCACCAAGACATTAAAACTAATGTTCAACTGCACATATGAGGCTTGTGTGGCTGCTTTTTGTTTTGAATCAAAATTCGAACCTTCTCTTTCTCCAGCTCTGTCTGTGGCTTCATCTTCTTCACTAAGTCAAGCAGGGCCCCTTTGTACCACATTGTCCACTCTTGAACATAGATGATGACAACATGTATTTTTTTGATAGTTTTAACAAAATATATTCTCCACTGTTGTAGGCCATGCAAATGGACAACCTCTTTATGAATGGTGACAAATCCTTCATAGAGTTTCCTCATGGTTTCTCCAATTGCTGATACTTCAACAAGTATCACTCTTCTCATCTCCCCCAATGGAGAAACTACATTCTTTGCTACTGCTCATAATTGTTCTTCCTCTTACCTGGTAGCCTGTAGTTTCTTTTCTAGTTACTCATTCTCGGCCATTAGATATTGAACATTTGAGCTTGTTGCTCCTACATATTCCAGGTTTTCTTTGACAATGGTAGTTGGATTCTTCCTCATGTCAGACACTATCACCCTTTCCTTAATGAATGTAGGCAATGCATGATCATCCAGAAAGTGCTTCCTCCACTCTTGTACAACCCTCTCCTAGAACTCATCGAATGATAGATTGTACACATCCATGACAAGGTCATCATCAAGGACAATATTAACATATCCTTGCTTTCTTGAGGTTGGCTCTGCTACTAGAGTTGGTGGAGACTAAGGGATGCCCTGTGGTTCTCTCGGCATCATGTCAACATCTTCATGTTTCAGCTCTTATTCCAACTCCATGTTTGTCACTTCAATCAATTGCTCGATCTGCTGAGCAAGCTCCCGATCCTACGCCTTCCACCTTATGTGTTGGTTGTTTTATCTCTTCACCATATATCTTCAATATTTCATCTGTCATCACACCTTGCCTTTTTAATTCTTCCTACTTCTACTTCTATTCTCATTCTCGCCTCCTCAACTCATATTCTTCCTTCAATTTCTTCTCTGTCTCCCACAACTTCAGTTTTGCTTCCTATAACCTCTTCTTTTCTCTCTTCCTCCACTCTGCTCTCTTCAATTGTTTCTCACTATTTTCTTCCATTCCCAAAGCTTCCTCCACGATAATAGGATTTTCTTTCATTTTGTAGCTTTTCTCTCACTCATGACTATCAGCAAGATTCCTCTTTCCCTTCTCTTGCACGAGATTGCTGCCTTCCGCTGCTGTTGCAGTTGCTTCTGGAATTGCTGTTGTTTATGGAGGAGTCTTCAAAGGCCTTGCTATACTGACTGAATCATCGAGTTTGGAGGCATTGTAGAAGTAGCTCCAAGGATCCTATTTTGGACAATGAAATGTCTCGCTGATCCTCAAAATGTAAACTCTCGTACAGTGGTCCTCTCAAATACTACGGGGATCATACGGATTAAAGTCCATAGTGTGAAACTCAAATTTCACTATGTCCTTAGCCTCAGTATTTGCAATTTTCAAGTTCTTAATCTTGTATAATCTGATCCACAAAGGAAGAGTGGGCCATGTCACTTTCTTCTTCCTATGGAGTGCTATTGAAAACCCTGCAGCAAGGTGGTATGATACCTCTTACATGATTAGTTTGTCAATGGCATACCTTGGTAAAACATGCAGAGGCTTATCTCCACCAAACACTCTGATAAAGGGGCCACCTAGTGAGGCATACCAATCTGCAATGTCTATTATCTTATCCATTGTTTCTCAGGACATGCAAGGTGGATCTTGCTCAAATATAAGCTTGTATAGCGGGATGATAAAGTGGGTAGTTAGTCATGCCATCACTCCTCGATAACTTCATTCGGAAAGCAATTTGCAATAGATGTTCATGGTAGTCTCTTGTGGTTTCCATGTCTAGTTCATGCCAGGGAACTGTTGTTGTGCACAGATTTGAACTAGTAAGTATGCAGATATATAAAGCCTTTCTTGCTCATCCTTAGGCGAAATCTGAGCCTTAGTTACTGGACTTCAATTGCTAAGCCAAGAGATATGACTAGTTGAATGGCCTCCCATCACTTACCAACTGGTCCAGTAAGACTTCCCACCCTTCAGGAAAGGTTTCTATGCTCTCTTGACCATATACTCTACAAGAGAAGATAATCAAGAATTGGTAAGCCTTCCTGAGTGACTTTATCTTGTAAACATTGGTAGGTGTCTACCAGCTCTTTCACCCAACTCTTGAAATGTATCTTATGTTCACATATATTTGGGTCATATAAAAAGTGAGTCCTTCACTTCACCGAGTCAAGCAAGTGATACATCTACTGAAAGTATTCTACCCTGAAGGTGGAAAGCTTCTACCCGCCAACACTACTCAATGTCATAGTCTGTTCACATGTATGTGAGACAATCTAGCTCGTGATGTCTTCACATAGAAAGGCTTCGTACTTGCATGCAAACTTGTATAACCCTTACTTCCAGATGCTAAGAAAAACCTATTAGTCCTCCAAATATGCCTCAAATTCCTTTGCAAAAGTGTCTTTGATCTGTTTCCATTTCACTGTTTTTCCCTTCTCAATAAACAATTGAGTATCTGCATACACTGGTAAATCAACTAATGTCTTCTCAACCTCTTCCCCAATACTACTCTTGGTGGTTTCCTTTGATGCATATCTCTTAGATGCCATGTTAACTGTGACTACTGGAGAAATGGTCAACAACTATTGTACCCGTGGGACAAACATGACACTCATGGCAAGAAAATGTCAGTATAGAGAAAAAATTGTTTAAGGCAAGTTCAAGCAACAAGTCAGGCACTCGATGCGAGGGATTGCAAAATTTTTATTAAAGGGGTGACTGGCTGACTGTGGGAACTATGCAATGTGCAGTCCCCACAAGCAAGGTGGAAGCTTGATGACTAGAACTTCACAATGCGCAGTTCAGACTGGGCAAAGGCCTGGGAGAGACTATGCATTACATAGTCTTAATGGCCAAGCTAGGAGGATGGCTCTTGGAACTGTGCAGTGTGCAGTTGGAGCCATCCTAGTTTGTGCTCTGCATAATTCCAGAGGCCAAGCTTGTGGCTTGAGCCTCCAGATTGCGTAGTGCCAGCTGTGCAAAGTGAGGTCTGGCTAAGGGAAACCCATATTTGCCCAATGGAAGTGTGAAAAGCTATGAGATATGAGGAAAAGTGTGAATTTGAGTGGAGACCTGACTAAGTTTAGATGCGTGCATGTGAATCAAGTGCAACAATTGATTAAACAAAATAAAAACAAGGTATGTAAGGAGAGTCGTCGCAACGATGACCATTGGTGCAAAAACAGGAAAACTAATGCGACACTTAGGAAAGGAAATATATAAATTGAAACAAAACTTCTACAAGTTAAAACAAGTTAAAAATCCAACAACCATGCAGAGAAATAAGTGCAACAACACTCATACAATCCAAACAACAAAAAGTGACATAAAAAATGGCAAAAGATGACAAAAGCAACGCTCACTCGGAAAAGCGATGACAATCGCACCGAAGCCTCCTTGATCTACTTGGGAATGATAGAGCTCCAAGATCGAATGTGAAAATGAGCTCTAGTAGTGTCTATTAAATAGATTTGGAAAAATTAGGGTTTATGACATGCATGCTTAAAATCAAGGAAAAAGCGACATTTGGTGGAAGTTTCTAGAATAGCACAAGTGCCTCCTTCGGGATACTAAAAATAGATCCCTATTTTTTAGAGATGAATTTTTATTTTTGGCTTTTTTCTTTTGCCAAGTAAACTTTCCATGCACACTACTAGGAAAGACAATGTAGTTTTGGGAACTGGGCAACTTTTTGGCTTAGTGCACTGCGCAGTTTCTGAGCTCAATGAGGGTTGTTCAATTTATGGGCTCAGTGTTGGGTTTCCTCGTCATTACTACGCATTTTCTGAGCTCAAAGCTCACTGGTAGTTAGGACTGCATAATTCCCAACAACAAGGCTAGTTTCCCTAAAAAATTGTGTAGTTTCTAGGGCAAGCCCATTACTGGTGTGGGACCAAGTTAGGAGATCAACTTGTGAGTTAGAAAATAAACTAAGTAAGAAAAAACAAGCTAATATGAAAATATAAGTCTCAGTCGAAGCATGAATACCTAGATTAGGGCGATATGAATTGCTTTGGATAGTAAGGAAGGCTCCAAAATCAAAGCATAGGCAAAATTTTGGATGGTGGTTGTAGCCGCTACGAAAGAAACACAATTTTCTAGTTGTCTTGATGCTAAAATTATTTTCAAAAACATAATCACAGATTTTGTTTCTCGTAAAGTCATAATTAGGGTTCATTACAATGGGTTATTAATTAATTGTAATATATCGTTTAAAAACCATAAATTTCAATTAGTTATTCCTCATTAATACACCATAAGTAGATGGGATTCCTTTATACCCTAAGTTATTGGGAAAAAAACCATACAACAAGGATTATGCATATGATGCTGTTCATTTTGAAAAAGGGGCAATACTAGTCTTCCGTAAATCTAGTTTGTTTGAATGTATTCGTCGAACATTGACCATTGTCATGATCTTTGTTATTAATTTTGTTTAATAAAAATGGGAGAGGGATTTTCCTCTATTTTGACCCTTTGGGTGCACACAAATCAATCCCATAAATAGATCCTCATTTCGATTGTGAAAATTAATGTTGTTTATTTTTTGACAACATACAATTGACATGCATGTTGGGATTGATATAATATACATATATACCAGTCATGTCGAATCTAAGGTCGCAATTGGCCGAAGCCTCATTTACTTCTATGAACGCTCAAAATTTATATGTTTTGTGACTATGATTTGCACGAGATTCCTCAGAGCTACCAACAGATAAAATATAGGAAATTTTTTCACTCCATCAAATGGTTTTCGTCACCTCATATCTACATAAGTATGCACAACCATGTCTTAAATATGGGTCGATCCTTGTTTCCTTAGATACATTGTTACATATATATTTTATTCTCTAAAAAATCATGATATTGTACATATTTATGATGCCAGATAGATTATGTTGATATATAAAGAAAGCATTCCCTTCCCCTGCATATTTTTTTCCTAATTATTAAAAAAAAATCATGTAATTATAGATTTATTGATGTTGGAATATATTATTTAGTTATAACTTGCAAGTAAATGAATGTTTTTTTCGCAATATGATTTTCTAAAACATAGACAGGGGTAGAGGAAGAGGTAATATAGATAGGAATTTGGGGATAAGAAGAGAAAGGAGGCCTATGATGTTAATTCATTTCAATGGGGATTCAAAGGAACTAAGACAATTACTCCAAACTGGCATAATGAACCTCACAGGTCATCCTATTGCTCAACCTATCACCTAGCCCATTTCTCAGCCTCAACAATCTCTTGTTTTTCATAATCCAAGAATTGGCATTCTTGTACTGCCGCACATATCTACCGCTCTTGTTGTTCCTAATAATGATGGTTGGAAAAATGTGATTCAAACATAATATTTGCATTATATTCAAGGTTGGCCTACGATTTCATTGCCCCATCCTCCTCTTAAAGTAAATGTATCTCATGACCTATTGTCATATGCTTCACGAATTGTGCATTCTCCAAAGGAAACACCTTAGCCTTATGGACTGATTAGAATTTGGATTAGGGGCAAAAATTTGCTCAAAACTCAAAGTGCTTAAAATTGCTCAAAATCTAAACGAACGCATCTGTCTCAGCGATATGATCCCAATGCAACTCGTTTCACTCAAAACGAAGTTCTTATGAGAAAGTTAGAGCCCGTTGTCTGTTTTGTCAAACAGGCAAAATTTCGTGTTTGGGATACTGATTAGGCATCCGTATAGCCCAGTCAGCAAAAGAAATATTCTAGGGAATATTACTTAAAATATTCCCACAGGTGACTTAACCTAATTTTGACAAGTGGCGGCATGCAATTGGTTAAAGCGCATTTGGTGGACCAACGAGAGGTTGACACGTGGCAAGCCCGGAGGCTGCCATGCACCCTCTCAAAGGTCATTTAAAATTATAGTGGCAAGCCAAGGAGTCAAGCCCATGACCTCGCCGACACAAGCACCGAGCATTCCCTCCATACCACATGTTGTGACTTAACATATGGGGAGTGCGTTTTATATTTAAATGTTATGCCGTTGGAGTTTGGGAGGTAACCGCCACCATGTGACTAGCGACATAACTGGAGGCCAATGCCAATTGATAACCACATGGATTAAATGCTAAGTGGGATTAACCCTTAATTAAATTATGCTTACCATTAATTAATTTTGGGTTTTAGTTGGTGGAATAGATAAATCCAGAATTCCTCCATTTCTGGCAAAGTTAATTAGAGTTTCTCCAGTTTTGGTGGAGTTTTCCTAGGGGAAACTAAAGAGGCCATAACTTTGGCATTTTTTGGCCAATTTTGGTTCAGAAAGAGTCATTTCTAGATGATTTGGATGTTCTGAACACAATGGAATAGGTTGCAGAGGAAGAAACACACTTTTTTATGTGATTTTTCTACGTTGAAGTTTAAGGAAGCCTAGGGAAACTAGGAGAGGAGGTCAAGCCTAGATCAACTGAAGTCCAATTTCATAGCTTGGAGAGTCCTTTTTGGGGTTTTTGGGTCTTATAAATCCAATGGAGTAGGTTTCAAAGCCATTGGAGCACAATATGTTCATGTAATCAGAGAAATGACCATTAATCCAAAGAGGGCCTAGCCATTGAAGAAGGTCCAAGGAGATGTAGCCCAGGAGGGGTGAACTCCTTTATCAGCTTTGTGTTATGACTTTGCATTTTTTTATTTCTCTTCAATTCACTTACTCAATATGTGTTTTAAACACCTAATTAACCTCATAAATTGCTCATAAAATACACTCAATATTTGGCACATAATCCTTCTCATTTTGGTTAATTTGAGACAATCCTAAACAAATTTTAAATTACTGATGAGGGAGCTTGCATAACATTAAAAAGTTTTCCCAACATTTTAGATCAAGTTGGTATCAAAGAACTGTTAGCTCATTTTAACCCTGAGATGGTTTTCCAAGGTTAGCGAGAAAATTAGCTATTGGTTTTCTATTTGTGCAAGGAAAATTTAACTGTGTGCAAGTTTATGTGTGTAAGTTGAAGAAGGGAGATGCTTTTTTTTTGAGAAAATATTTGTGATGCTTTTTGATGCATTACAAGTGTGATGGTAGCTTCAACAAGTGCTGTTTCTAATCCATCTTCCTTAGAAAGACTCTTTGATAAAGAGATGTTGCAAAATCTTATCATCATGAGAGATATGGTGCAAGAGTTGTATGAATATAGGAAGGAGAACACTATAATTCAAGAGAAGTTGATGACCATGAAGGAGGAGAAGCAATATCTTCTTGAAAAGATGCATGAGATGGAGATTCAACTCCATGATGCCAGGGAAACCCTAGCTAAGTATGTGCATGAAAATGAGATATGCAATTCAATTTTATCTTCAATTTCCTTTCAAAATGAATGTTTTGGTGCTTTTGAAAGACACACTAGAGGAATAGGATCCAAATTATTGATGAAGATGGGCTATGAAGGTAAAGGGTTAGGAAAAAATGCACAAGACATAGTTGAGCCAATTGTTGTTGAGGAAAGGCCTAGGTATTTGGGTCTTAGTTATGGACAAAATGATTGAGAATGTTCCAAAGCCAAGGAGGCACATGAAGGTGTTCCAAGAAGGAATTTGATTACATGTTCATTACCTCAAGCTTGTGAAGTTTGTGTTCGTGAGGAATGCAAAACTTTTATACCCACTTTGGAAGAAGATGCTCATAAGCATGCAATTAGTGGAAATGGAAAGCAAGAGGATGTTGAAAGTTCTAAGGTCATTGAAACCATTGTTGGTATTCAAAAGAGAGCCACCACCTCATTACATTCACCTCCTCAAGAAGGCGACAAAGGTGAATGTGAAAGGTATAAATCTATCTTTAATCAAGTTTCTTTTGATTATGATAAACATGGTAAATTTTCACATAAGATTTGGAGAAAATTTACATGTTCTTTTTGTGGTTTGAATAACCATAATGTTTTGAGGTGTTGGAAGAGGATAGCCATACATAAGAAACTTTCAAAACGAAAGAGACAAAAAGAAAAAGGTCCATTGGATAATGGAAAACATGTTGAAAAGAAGATGCAATTATTTTTCACTCATTGCCATAAGCAGGCTCATCTTGTAGACAAGTGTTGGACTTTTCATCCATCAAGTCATCCACAACATTTGAAGAAGGTGGAGAGATATTTTGGCAAGAACGGAAAAGAGGATTCCATAATTGATGTGGGTCAGGATGATACACATGATGAAGTGCAGCTGAAAGAAGCACCACTGAAATGGTTTGGAAATAGATGGTTAGATTTCTTAACCAATTAAGGCCTTGCATTTATTTTGATAGTTGATGCAAATATTGGCTTATTGATGCATTTCCTTGTTATTTGGATGCATTTTTTTCTCCTGAAAGTATGCTACATATTTCATGAAGCAAGATGTTGGAAAAGTAGAGTTATGTTGACTCACTTAGATGCAACAAAAATGGCAATTTTCAAACTACAAATTTGCATGCATGTTGGATTCTTGAACTTGCATGTTTACGCCAGGAAGGTGTTCGAAAGTGGAGTGTGTTGACTCACTTTATTGCAGAAAATTTGGTCATTTCAGCTCTTTAAGTACTCGTACATACCAATGGGATTATTGTACTTGTGATTGTACTTGTGAGAGAGTTGAGAATTGTTATACATGCATGAGAGTTTGTGTGTGTGAACAATGGAATTTTTAATAGTTTCATTGTGCTTGAACATGCATGAGTGATTGACTTTGTGTTGGTTGATTTCTTTGTTAACATGTATGTTGTCAACTTGAGAATGTTGATCATTTGCACATGCATGAGTCTTGGCTTGTGTGGTCGATTGATTGTTACATGCATGCTATATCGACTTGGAATAGTTGATTTTGTCTCCAAAGATGAAAGGGAGATGTGACAAATTGTTTCATGAGAATGTGGAATTCTTGTTGTAAACCGTCAAGTTGTTGTACATGCTTTTGCTTAACTTGAAAGTCAGTTGTTTGAAGAAGCATGTTTTCTCGACTTGTGTTTAGTCGATGCTTTATACACCAAGATGCAAGAGTACATGGTGATATTCACATGATGTGACATTTGTTGCTTTGAAGAAGTAAAAGGAAGAGGTCGTCAAGTTATATTATTGCATGAGTGATTTTCAAGGTTAATGGTGTTTCTTGTGACAATATGTCGTAGGATTTTGGAAGGTCCACGCTTGAGAAAGAGGCTCGTGATTAGATTCTCAAATCATGACATGAACAACATGCTAATATTGGAGGATGATGGAATCAAGAAGCAAAAGTGGAAAACAAAAATGCAAAAAAAAATTGCAGTCTTTGTAAAACATCAAATGGTCTATAATGCGATTTGATATGTTGACACCAAGAAACGAAAGAGTTGGAAAATGAATTATTCCAGATGTGGAATTTGGAACCATGGAGGTAAAATAATGGTCATTTCTTTTATTTTTATTACTAATATTGGAACTCATTGCTATAGTTCACTCAGATGGGCTTAACTTGGAAAAGTGGTTTCCAAGGAGAAGCTTGCATCAAATGCATGTGTTGCAAAGGAGGAACATGATTCTTAGTGGGAAGGCCATCAGTCAGCTTTCCAAGCATCGATGGATTGCTTTGGTACAACAAGGTGTTTAATTAGCAAGCAACCAACAAGTGTTGGATTGGGTTAGCAACAAAAGGAGAACATTGGTTGAAGTGCCAAGCCATTTGCAAGGCAAGGCATGTGAGTGAACCCAAGTGGTTGTCATGATGATTTTTCCAAGTAGAATAAATCGATATAACTGAAGAAGGAGAAGAGTATTCATCTCTCATTAGATAACCAGATTTTGTGGGTCCAAAAGTCTGTCAGTGGGAAGGAGTGATCAGAATCTGGATTAGGGGTAAAAATTTGCTCAAAAATAAAAGTGCTCAGAATCACTCAAAACCTGAATGAACACGCCCATATTGGTGATACAATCCCAATGCAACTTGTTTCATTCAAAACAGAGTTCGTATGAGAAAGTTATATCCTGTTGTTCATTTCTTCAAATAGGCAAAATTTTGTGACTGAGATGTTGACTAGGCATCCATACAACCTAGTTAGCAAAAAGAATATTCCAGAGAATATTCCTTGGAATATTTCTGGAATATTCAAATAGGCGGCTTAATCGAATTTTGACAAGTGGCGGCATGTAATTGGTCAAAGCTCATTTGGTGGACAAATGAGAGGCTGACATGTGGCAAGCCTGAAGGCTACCACATGCCCTCTCAAAGGTCATTTAAAATTATAGTGGTAGGCTAGGGAGTCGAACCCATGGCCTCACCCACACAAGCACCGAGCTTTATCACCATACCAAACGTTGTGACTTAACATATGAGGATCACATTTTATATTTAAATATTATGCTGTTGAAGTTTGGGAGGTGACTCCCAAGTAACCGCCACCATGTGACCAACTACATAATCAGAGGCCAACACCAATTGATAACCATGTGGATTAAATGCTAAGTGGGATTAAACATTAATTAAATCATGCTTACTGTTAATTAATTTTGGGTTTTAGTTAGCTTTAATTTTAGCGAAGTCGATAAATCCAAAATTCCTCTGTTTTTGGCAAAGTTAACTAGAGTTTCTCCAGTTTTGGTGGAGTTTTCCTAGGGAAAACTGAAGAGGCCATAACTTTGGCATTTTTCGACCAATTTTGGCTCAGAAAGAGTTATTCCTAGATGATTTGGATGCTATGAACACAATGGAATAGTTTTTAGAGGCAGAAAGACACTTTTGTATGTGATTTTTCTACGTTGAAGTTTAAGGAAGCCTAGAGCCACCAGGAGAGGAGGTCAAGCCTAGATCAGCTAAAGTCCAATTGCAGAGATTGGAGAGTCATGTTTTGGGTTTTCAAGTCTTATGAATCCAATTGAGTAGGTTGCAAATCCATTAGAGCACTGCAGGTGCATGTAATCAGAGAATTGAGCATTAATCCAAAGAGGGCCTAGCCATTGAATCATGTCCAAGGAGATGTAGCCCAGGAGGAGTGAACTCCTTTATCAACTTTGTGTTATGAGTTTGCATTGTTTTATTTCTCTGCAATTCACTTGCTCAGTATGTGTTTTAGATAACTAATTAACCTCATAAATTGCTCATAAAATACACTCAATACTTGACACATAATCCTTCACATTCTAGTTAATTTTAGACAATCCTAAACACATTTTAAATTACTGATGAGGGAGCTTACATAGCATTAACAAGTTTGCCCAACATTTCAAATCACCTGCTAATCAACCTGCCCCATCTATTATCCAAGTTTCTAAGCAGCCCACTGTACTTGCCCATGCAATTTCTCAATCCTCCAAGAATGCATCCTCCCCTTAACCTAATGCAAGCAATAAAAGATAAAAATTGCAGGTTACTTTATCTGATTCCTCTCATAATTACTCTCGCTCAGCAACATCTCACCCTCTCTAGGAACAACAATAAGCCTAAATTAATTGTTCCCATAGGTTGAAATGACAGGTCTTGGATATTTCTAGCATAACTTTGATGCACAAGTGGATGTTATTTGGCTTCTATTACTATTTAATTTACTTGCATTGGTTTATATGGACATATGATAGTAATGTTTATATATGTGGATATTTTTACAACACATACATAATAGCTTCTTTGGAGGGTTTTTCATGATGCACATACTATGTTGTGTTGAGAATGTTCATAAATTATGGAGTATATATTTTTTATACATGGATCATGATTATGATTGAGAGACAAGGGGTATATAGGGAGTCACAAGGAGATTATACACTATTGTTTGATGATGTTTATTCTAGAATGAATTTGCATGTTCCATAATGTTTTTTTATGAATAAGAGGAAGTTATATTTTCTTATGTGCATTGCATAACAACATGTTTATTTTATGCGTTATTACATGGTACATATACTTCATAATGATCATATTATTATGATTTGAAATTCGTACAAAATAACTTACCTCTATGGAACAAGGAGGGACCCACCTACTAGAAAACTGGAACATAAAATTTATAAATTTCATTTATTTAATCACACCTGTAGAACCCCTACCCTCAATCTATAATCAAGTTATATTAGAGAATATGTTATTATTAGTTACACAAGTGGTTCAACTACCCAACCACTTTCATGGATTATAAAATAGGGAGAGGATTATGAAGGTAGGGGGAGAGGACTGTTATGAGAGGTATGCACTAAGCTTTAGTTGTCATCCATTCCCTTTGATTTCAATATTCTATGATTTATGATGAGCTGAACCAAAAGGTGGTAACATATATCATTCGAAGGGAAGATATTGATTGAAGAGCAAGTCCACTCATCTTTGGATTAAAAAATGTAGGTAACTTGATTTTTTGTCATTTTTACTTGATATTTGAAGGTCTTGTTTTATTTAACTAGTGTTGAAAACCATTAGTTTTGCAGAGAAACAAGTTTTATATCATTATATTAGGGCATCTGAAGGTGTTTTCAATATTGTTTCATCATTTTTATTTGCTTTCTTGGACTTTTGTATATGATTTTATATTACTGTAGTTTTGGAATCTGAATTGGCCAATAGTTCTTCACAGGAATCCACCTTTATGGTTTTTCTATACTCATAGACATTTCATTTAATAAAATCATCATTTTTCTCTATTTTTTCTATGCATACTTCTCATAGAATTCCACATTTATTAGCCGTCTATTTTCTTTAGTTTATAAGTTTAGCGTAGATGAGGCTCTACAACTTTTGAGGGCTAAAAAATCTTGAAATGTTGATTAGTTTGCTGCTATCTATGTCTGATTTAAGATTTATATACATAGATTTTAATATTCGTATTTTCATTTCTACATTTTTATAAATTTAGGACATTATTCATTTTGTAAATATTGTACTTTAATTTTATTTTCACTTACACATATTGTAAATAATCATTTTAAATTACATAAAACTTGTAAATTATCATTTAGACAATCACAACTTAGGGCATAAAATTTATTCCAGACTTGTCCCACTATCTCACTTTCCCTTCTAAGATTTGAGGGGTTGGTTGCAAGAAGCAAAAAACTTCTCTTTAGTCAACATATCTATCATAGTAAAAAAGATCCAATGGCCCATATTCACATCGAGTGCACTAAATGCGCGAGGATTTTTGACTAGTTAGTGCATGATATGATTCAATGTTTGGAAATGATTCAATCTGACGACCCATATTTCCATTTGGATTTCTACATGCATAGTCTTTAATGCATGAAATCCACCCAATGTGGTATTTAGATGATGACAGGTGGCAATGATGTGGCTCTGAGAATAACGTGTCACATTCTTGGAATTCACACCAAGGGACTATTTGGTGAGTGCTTTCACATTTAAACTTAAGGTTGTGGTTCTAAGCCTTTAGGCACATAGAGCAGGGAGTCAGTCATCGAAGCACTCAGAGGGTAGAGTAAATGAGGAAGGCCGCTAAGGAATCTCTACACTTAAGTCAGAGTCTCAGACCACAACCTCATGTTTTATGTTTTGTAGGATAAGGGAATGAAGGTTTAAAACCTATATAAATATAAGCACCTCTCGCTCTTAAGATGTTAGTTCTAAGGATGTGATCTCATGCAAAAGAGAGTTGAAAGATAAGGGTTGAAAAAATCAAAATTTGGCATTTTGGGTGCCAAATTCAGTTAAGAGCTATTTAAAGGATTGATATGTCTATGTGAACTTGGTCTTATTGATTGGGTATAACATCGATATTACTAGAGGTAAACCACAGTTAGATGCCTGTGGTAATTGACTTACAAGGGCTATAAAAGGTGTAGCAATAATGGAGAAAAGTTTGGTTGTTCAATTAAAAATATAAAAGCCAAGAGATATTGAGTTGAGAAGGTTGATCGTTAAGAAATTCAAGATCTTAGAATTCCAAGTGTGTGAGAAAGTAAAACTGTTTGAAAAGTACGAGAGCTAAAGGCCAAGAGTCAAGACAACCTGATGAATGATAGAAAAGACAAAGTTGGGGGGAAGTGAAGGGAGAAAGCCAGTATAAAGAGTTGAGAAGTTGGTGTAGTTAGTAAATGAATTGTATTTGAGTGTTGTGATCAACTCTATGAGTGAGGAGAGTTTTTGAGCAAAGATAATGTTTGAGTATGCTAGTTGTATTGTGAGATAATTGACTTAGTGAGAGTTGTAGTAGGGAGAGAGCAACAAATATGAATATGAATTATAATGTAACAATGCACATGTGGATCTAAGTTTAAAAATGCATGAAGAAGGGATCTACATGGTTCAATAGATTGGTTCATGTACATAAGGGAGTTAGCGCTTCCTTTAGGTGGGTGCTCGAGGAACAAATTGGGGGCCAGTGCATCCTACAAGTAGTAGCTTGCAAGTTGGGGAGTTTGTGCTTCCTATTTGTTGGTGCTAGAAAACATAATGTAACAAAAAGTTGGGGCTTTCATTTACACAAAGAACTAAAAACAAGGTTAGTGGTTTTCTCCCTTTATGGGTTTCCATATACATTCAATGCCTCTATATATTGCATATGTGTATGTTGATTATAGTGATGTTGTGTGATTCATGCGCTGATTTATAATGTACTTACATAAATTGTTGCTAAATAAATTAGAAAGTATAAATTGGAAATAGTTGGTTAAATTAGTCATAATACTGATTCACCCACCCTCTCAGTATTATTCTGGTTTATAATGAAGAATTAGATAGAAACAAATTCTTATAATTGGGGGAGAAGTTATCTTAGCTAGATAATTAGAAAGAGGAGAGGTTAATCCAAGAGACTAGGAAAGCCCCTTTCTTTGCCACTAACCATGACAAATTTAAGCATGTTAAAATCACCTTATGAGGCCCTTCCTCAAGAGACCTTCAATGACTTTGAGAAGCTCATTATATGTATAGGTTCTAATCTAAAGAGACTAATAGGTCATGATGTCCAAGGGGTGGGAAATAAATGCCAAGGGATTTTATCCCCATTGTAGCTTGGTAGAGGCCCATGCATGAAGGCCTAATATTTACTAGGTAGGAAGCCAACACAATTTTAATTCTAACCACCTTCATCAATGTAAGAGGAATTGGAAAGGAAGCCATTCCATGTAGGAGAAGTTAGTTGGAGAAGGAGTGTGCAACAAGCCACTTAAATATTCTAGTAAAACCTTCGAAGAGGGAAAAAAAGAGATGTTTCCACCATCCAAATATACTCCACCCCTTGGGGAACCAAGAAACCATGTTGGCAAGCATCATCACAAATTACAAATGTATAGCATAATATATTTGGTTTATGTTTGTTGAAAGAAAAGGGTGCATACGTCTAGAAATTATTGGCCCTATAGAAGGCTAAGAAACCCATGCAAGAAATATTTCCAATACTATATATTAATTGTACATTGGGATGCCAAACGTTGGAGGCTTCACCGAAAACTCCATCCCAAAAATTGCAAAGCTAAGAAGAAATCCTAGAGATTCAAGGTCAAGGGAAAAGATGAACTACTTGCACTTGTAACCCAAGGAGATATGCTTTACCAAAAACCTATTGCAATAGTGAATTCCATCTCTAACATGAGATGGATATAAATATTATTCCAAAGGCAACCCCTATTCACTTTTTATCCTCCATCCTATAGTGGAGGCACCCTTTCTTGGATATTTTTCAAAGATTGCTTGATGACAATAGAGGAGGTAGGCATGTAAATAAAATTAAAAAGAAGATCAAAGGGAGTTAAGGATTTTGGGTGCTAAAAGATGCAAATGGGGGGGTGTATTCTCTTTCTAAACTTTGTAATAAGCAAATAATTATTTATTTTGTAAAACTTGAGAAAATGTACAAAATCTACTTGGAAGATGAAACAAATCATTGTGATGGTTTCCCTTCCAAGGCATCCTATTAAAAATGAAGGTTATGGTGAAAAATAACATTAAATTGATAGAATGAAAAAATTACTTCGATTGATGATCAAAAGAGAAAAAGGCATTGAATTTTTCCCATGATGAGTGAATATGGTTGATGATACATGGCCTTCGACAAGTTCCCTTCTAGTGTGTGACAATACACTAAATTTATGTGTAGCTCACCATTTTTTAATCAATTTCTAGCTTAATAATATCCTAAATCAATCTAGTTTTCTCATTTGGGTTCCAGGGTAAAATTTGTTGTGTCAATGGCCAATGCTTAAATGTGTGCTTTGGTTTTTGAAAGAAAATGGAAATAAATTTATGTTCTCCTATAACATTTATACTTAGAGATTGAAAATCAATGGTTGTCATCATAGATCTTTTGCACTTCTATAAGATGTTTCAAAATTGGTTTAATTGAGTATGGTGGACCATTGGTTGTTTTTAGTATTGATAGTTGTTTTCTTTTTACCTTGATCATATCCCTTTCCTTTAAGAAATGGTCTTTTATTTACTGGGAAAATTCAAGAATAAAATTGGCTATCTAAGAGCATGTATGCAACCCCTAAAATAGTTCTAATTATTTGAAGCCACACCAGAACCATACATGGCCATATATATTGTGCACACCCCCAATTGATCATTGGGTTAAAATAATGGTGTGTTAATTAAGTTTTGGGAGCTTGTATGTATTCCCATGCATACATTTAGCCTCATATTTAATGAGTGGAAACACCCCACTCTTTAAATTGATGCATTATGAGAAATAATACTTTTAGCCATGCATTTTTCATCTACATTCAACCCATCTCTCAATTGTTTCAATGAATATGCTACAATATTGAGTTTTGTTGTTAATGAATTACAAAAACTTGTTTGTTAAACTCCCATAACTTGATTTCATTATTGTTTAGAATGATAGATGTAAACCATCAATCGGTAAATTTTTGGTTTACATATTTAATATCTTATGGTTGCCAATGTTTCGTGCATCTTGTTTATTACCCGAGGATGCATATAAATTTGATAGTGTTGCAACTACTCAAGAAATTTAATCTAAAATCAAGAGACACAATTCTACTCTATTGATCTGTAGAAATAAATTCACAATTTATTACATCATGCATAGACATGAAATAATAAAAACCAAAAATACACAGTGATTTCTAGGGGAACCCAACTGGAAAAAACCCCTAAATCCTGTTTGCATTAATCAATGAATTGAGAAACTATTACAATTGCTAGCTTCAACTCTGAGCTCAACCTGCAAAAGAATAATTGTTCTCCTGCTCAATGAATAAGCTATTACTAACACTTAGCCAAATATTTGATCACTAAGGCCCCTATTTCCTTGCGTAAATACTGAGGAAATTAGCCCCTATTTTTTAGGAATTTCCTCCAAAATGATTATGGAATCCTAAGGATTGATCATTGATAGCATGCAACACCTATACACTCAACACTAGTTTACAATTGATGTTACACTCCCTTGGAATAGCCACCACAACCGAGAAATTCAAATTCCTTGCATGCATGAGCTATTTTTTGTTGATTGATTAGTTAATTGGATAATCTCTGAGTTAGATTGTTGTCCCACTACACAACTAACCTCCAACTAGTTCTATTAACTATTAGAACTAGTTTAACTGAGTGAAATTGGAAATAACTAAACTATATTTCTATAAATTAACAATCACACATACATAACTCAACTCCAAGCCCTCTAACTTGAATTTACTGAGATAACTAAGTGACCTCTACTTCCTACTGTACTAGGATATTACTACAGACCCAACACTGGAAATTGCACCTAATGTACTCTTTCAGTCATATGCACTCCCTACCCAATTTTCATCTATGAAGCCATGCATCTTCACTCCCTTTGTCTGTTTGTACCATAATCCATACTAGGTAGTGCCTCTGAGGTACCATAAAACATGCTTTGTTTCCTTTAAATACAAATTGGTTGGCCTAACCATAGCTTGGTTTTTCTTATTGACTACATAGCACATATCTGGTCATGTGTTCACAAGATACATTAGTGAACCCACTAGCTGCCGGTAAATGGTAACATCAACCTCTTCACTTGAAGTGGAATTCTCCTTCCTCTAGTTGGTTGCTAGATGTGTCTCCATGGGCTTACAACTCTCTACGCGAAATATTTTCAGTATCTTGGTGGCATACTTGCCTTGAGACACAAATGATTCCCCATCACCTTGCTATACTTCCAGCCCGAGGAAGTAGTGCACGAGAACCATTTATTTCATCTCAAATTCCCTTGCAAGGTCCTCCTTGCAAGAGCTGATCAACTGCTCATTATTGTCAATATTAAATCATCAACATATAAAAAAATGATAATAAATTTACCTTCTACCAAAATATGATAGAGGTTTTCATATGCTTCACTTTTGATGAAGCCCAATCTAGTGAGATAACTATTAATACAAGTATACCAAGCTCAGGGTGCTTGCTTGAGTCCGTACAATACTTGCCTGAGTCTGCACACATGAGACTCCCAATCGAATGTCTCAAAAAATTTTGGTTTCTCTATGACCAATTCCTCCTCAATAACACCATTGAGAAATGTTGTTTTTACATCCATCTGGTGGACTTCCATCCCATCTATGCAAACAATGCAAGAATTGATCTAATGGATGAATACCTTGCTACATGAGTAAAGGTTTCCTCATAGTTAATTCCCTCAACTTCATAGAATCCTTTGGCCACAAATCTAGCCTCATACTCTACACTTCCATTTATAACATGCTTAACTTTAAAGATCCATTTCAAACCCATAACTATTTTTTTTTTCAGTCTTTGGACCACTTCCCAAACACTACTCTTTATGATGGATCCGTATTCTTCCACCATTGCATCAACCCAAACTAGTTGCTCAACTTATTCCTCAAAAGAGGATGGATCAGTCTCTACAAGCTTAGTCATTAGAGCCATGTGGCTAGTGTACCTCTCAAGTGACCTCCTTTGCCTGCAAAAATTTAAAGGAGCTTCCACATTCTCCCTCACATCCTGCTTTAGTCTTTCAACTTCCCTAGATGGTTATGCTTGAGTGGATGTCCCCACTCTATCCCGTCTCTTCTCCTCCATTTTTAGTTGCTCCACAACTTCCTGGGGCTCTTCCTTTGGAGCTAAAAGCTCCTCTTCTGGTGGGATTTGAATCTCCCTCTCAAGAGAGCATCTAATTGCTTTCTACTAGTCAAACTTTACATCCCTTCACACAACTGTCATTTTGAAGTAAGGTAAGAACACCTCATAATTTTGTGGAGTTTTGGTGTAACCCACAAGAGCTCCCAACTCTACTGTCAGCTCAAGTTTCTTCCTCGAATCTTTGGAGACAAGGTAGTAAACAAAGGCTCCAAAATTTTTGAAATGACACACATCCAACTTTCTCCTTGAGAAGGCCATCTCCAGTGTAATCATACCAAGAATCTGATGAGAACTCCAATTCTACAAGTAGAATGTTGTGTTACACACCTCTACTCACAAATGCAGTGGCAAACCTTAGTCATGTAGCATATCTCACAACTCCCACAATGACTTGGTTCTTTCTCACAACTACCCCATTTTGTTGTGGGTTGTGGGGAGATGTTATTTCTCTTTGAATTCCTTCTTTGGTACACAAGTCCTTGAAGTAATTTGAAACATACTCACCTCCATTTTCTCTCCCGAGAGGCTTCACGTTCTTTCCGGTCTCTTTCTCAACTAGTGCTTGAATTATACAAATTTTGAGAATGTCTCATCCTTCTTATGCATGAAGAAGATCAAACACTTCTTGATAAATCATCAATAAAAATAACACAATATTTATGTATGGAAATGAAGGCTGTCGAGAAGGGTCCAGAAACATCATAGTGGACTTTCTCCAAGTCTGCATTTTCTTTGTTGTCCCGATCATAGAATGTGTATTTTACATACTTCCCCAAGGTAAAACCCTGACAGACATCCTACTGCTCGAGTGATCCTTTAGGGAGGCTAGTGGTTATTTGTTGCATAATTTTAAGGGTGCCATGGTGCAAATAACCAAGTATTATGTGCTAGAGTTCACCAACATCTCGACTCTACACTTTCTTTGCCTTACTTCTTAATGCAGTGCAATCTTACACAACATGTTTGTATAGGTTCTTCACATGAACCCCAATTTGCTTCACCTTCCCAGTAGTTATGTGTCTCAAAAAGGCTTTCCCTTTATTGAAAATAACATCATAGCCATGGTCTTCTAATAATGCTATAGAGATGAGGTTGTTCTTCAAGCCTGGTACAAACATGACCTTTTTGAGGTGAAGAGGGGATCTCGACTCCCTCTTAAAGGTTACTATACCAATCCTGATAGAAATGTACCTTCCGTAATCCCCAAGCTCAATATGCATTGCGAGATATTTCTCCTCTAGATCACTGAAAAACTCTATACACCTTGTCATGTGGAATGAGGCACCTCAGTCCAAGTACTACACATTCCCCATCACAGTTCTAGCTATGTATGCGTTCAGGGTGAAGTTTTACTCAAAATTTGAAGTCAATGCTTCCCTTGTTGCTCCCGCTGAGTTCTTCTTGCTAGACTTTTGTGTTTACACTTTGTAGAATAGTTCCCAAATTCATGACAAATGAAGCATGTTATTTTGGAAAATTATTTCTTCTTGGCCCTTGGCTAGAATATGCTTTGGTTTGATATTTATTCCCTTTTCCCTTATTTCCCTTCCTAACCAATGGAAAATTCTCTTCCTCCTCTCCCTTGGATGAACCTCCATCTCTGGTATTTCGTTGATTTCTTCTCGTAGAAAATCAGACCATAAGCATTCCCAAATTGATAACTTTTCTCTTCCATTCACAGAGTCCTGGTAGTTATGCCAGGATTTTGGAAGGCCTATAAGAGCTAAGCTCACCAGGTCATCTTCTACAACATTCACACCAAACCCTCCAAGCTCATCTTGAACTTGTGTAAATCTGGTGAGATACTGTAGAATAATATCATTTTTCTATATCTTAATGTTTCGAAGTTTGTATTTCAGGGCCAATTTTCTATGATCACTATTATTTTTGAATAGTTCAGTTAATGCCTTCCATATGGAAAATGGTGTCTCTTTTCCATGGAGATTTGAGACAATGTGGTCTCTCACTCCCTCAAGGATTATTTTCCTCACTTTGGCTACATATTTCTTCCATTGGCCTCTGTTCTAGGCATCAACGGATCCTGGTTTGTGAATGTCTATCTTGACATAATCCAAAAATACATTGTCATCAAGCACTGCCTCCATGTGATCCTTCCAAGTAATGAAATTCGAGTTACCTTGCAAGGCATACTCTAATATCAATCCATTGAAGGCCATTTTCCCAACTTTGAGGAAATCCTACTAAACTAAAGCTGTAAATTCGAAACTTCTAAGGACAATTTTTGAATTTCTTGTTCTATGTGAATCCCACTCTGATACCATGTGGAAATTTGATATATTTTCAACTACTCAAGAAATTTAATCTAAAATCAAGAGACACTATTCTATTCTGCTAATCTGCGGAATGAAATTCACAATTTATAATAACATGAATACACATGCAATAAGAAAAACTACAAATATTCACTGATTTCAAGGGGAACCAAATTGGGAAACCCCCTCAAGCCTATTTTCATTAATCAATGAATTGAGAAACTATTACAATTTTTAGCTCCAACTATGAGATCAACCTACAAAAGAATAATTGTTCTCCTACTCAATGAACAAGATTTGGTTAACACTTAGCCAAATAGTTGATCACCAATGCCCCTATTTCCTTGTGTAAATCTTGAGGAAATTAGCCTTTATTATTTAGGAATTTCCTCCAAAATAAATGTGCAATTCCCAAGGATTGATCACTGATTCCATGCAGCACCTGTACACTCAACAATAGTTTACAACTAATGTTACATTGCCTTGGAATCTCTACCACAACTAACCAATTTTAATTCCTTGCATGCATGAGTTATTTTTGGTTGATTGATCAATTAACTGGATTATCTCCGAGTTAGACTGTTGTCCCACTTAGACAACTGACCTCCAACTAGTTCTATTATCTGTTAGAACTAGTTTAACTTAGTACAATTGGAAATAATTGAATTGGATTGCTATAAATTGGAAATCACACATGAATAACTGAACTCCAAGCCCTTTAAATCAAATTTACTGAGTTAACTGAGTGACAAGAGACATTTCACCTTAGTTAACTACCTCCAAGTTGTTTGCTGATGTGGAAATTTCGAATTTTCTCAATTTGACCAAGGCTACACCAAATTGAACCTTTCTTACTACACTTCTCAACATGGTGTGATGCATGGAAAAAAGTGTTTGGAGTAGACTACTAGATTTTATTATCTAATATATGGAGTTGCATTTAATTTGTCCTTGTGACAAACATAGTATCCATGTATTGGAAACCAAATCGAAATAGTACACAAGAAGCCTAAATAATTTTATTGATTATTGTAAATATCTTACAAGTTAGATTCTATAGTTTTCTATGTTGATGAAATGGACAAGAAATACACCTATTCTTTATAGATCAACATCTCTAGGGAGATTCAATTTCAAACAAGCATGATCAAATTTCCAAATCAATTCTAGAAGAATTGAAGGCTCTACTTGATAAGATTTATGAAATTTAGGTAGTGTGGATTTAGAAATAATTAATCTAGCTTAATCCTCTCTAATGTCACATGATTGAATATTATTTGGATAGCATGAGGGAGCTATAGTTGAAGTTGGGTAAATTCAAAAATGAATTTTCATATAAGGATAGTAGGATTATAACATTGATATTGATGAATCTAAATTACTTAGTCATGTTTTTATTCAACATACCATGCTAAATGAGCTTCCAAATAAGAATATCATAAGGAATACATATTTGATCCATTGTATGGTTTCTTAATTAAGGCACATTACAAATAACTTGATGGAAATAAATTTGAGATTATGAATTAGGTCCATCTCCCTAAGCACAAAGGATGACATAGATATAAAGAAAGAGGTCATGGATGGATTTAGGAGAAATATCATAGAGGTTTCCTTGATAAGGATTGTATCAACTATACTAACAAGAAGAATCTTAATGACTAGCCATTGACTAAGAAAATAAGAAGAAAAAGACATGTCAATACTATTGAAAGGAAGGACACGTCAAAGACTTGTTGGATGAAGACCAATAATATTGAGGAAGAAGTAAAAAATGTTGAAGGTGAGGCATTAGGTAACTAATAAACCAACATATAACATCAATTTTTAGAAGATAAGGGAGATAATAGTATAACTATTTCATTAGTGCTTCTTCGGCATTGTATTTTAACACTTATAAAAGTAAGTGAGATTTTGGCTATACCCATCATATGATAAGAATGCTCATATCTTTTCTTCATTGAATAAGATACATTAGAAGAAATGTTTTTTCAAATGATTAAGTACTTATTATTATTGGTTATGGTAGGATTGGATGTTAAAGGTTGTCATGATTGAAGTGTATCATTTACCAAGTTTGAGTGCTAATTTGTTTTGTGTGCCCCAACTAGCCTAAACATGCAAGAAGGTTGAATTTTGGGTTGATAGGTTTGTTGTGAATGATTTTAATATGAAAATTTTGTTTTTTTTGAGGTTATCTTTGGAAAAACTACAAATTGTATGTGTTATGTAGTTTCTCCATGTATTATACAAAATTGATTGCACTCATATCTAGGACCAATGACTAGAGAAAAAATTAGCATGAGATATTTGGACATCTAAATTTTCATAATATGAAATTGATGACCAAGTCTAATATAATTAATGTAAGACTCAAGGTAGTTCATCTTAATGGTGTGTGTGAAGTGTGCGTGCTTCCAAATAATCACTATATTCCTTTAAGATAGGAAAGACTTGAATAGAAAAGACTTAGTTGGAACTTATCCATGGTGAAATTTGTGCAATGAATCAACCATCAATTGTAGGTGAAAGTTATGCTTTGATCTTCATTTGTGATTTTTTTAGGTATACTTAGGTTTTTTATTTAATAATAAATAATATGTCTTTGAAAAGTTCGAGGAATTTATGGAATTGGTTGAAAATCAATATGTTCAACCTATGAATTGTTTGAGATCCAACAATGGAGAAGAATATGTGAGGAAGGCATATAAAATCTACATGACATGGAAAGATATATGTTAGCAAAGATGTATACCTTACTCACCTAAAAAAAATTGTGTTATTAATAGGAAGATTAGAATTGGTTGAAATTGAAAGGCATTTGTTCATACCAAAGGTATGGCAATTGGATTAAGCGAAAATGTTGTCTACTACTCTAGCATTTAAACATGGTTTCGAACAAAGTAGTGTGGGGTATAATTCCTTCTTATAAACGGAATGGAAGTAAAGCCTTATATAGACAACTGAAAGCATTGAATGGATGTATACCTGAGGCTCATATTCCATATGAAAAGCTAAAGAAGCTAGATGCAAAATCCATTCGTAAATTATAGTGCGATTATTTAATAAGTCAAAATCCTATAGGTCATTTGAGTCAATCAAGTATGAATTTACTTGTAGGAGGGATGTTGCATTTTATGAGTATACTTTACGTGTTAGCTTATTGAACTGCTCTTCAAGAATTTCAAGCAGTGATCTATTAGAAATTGTTATGGATTCTAGATTGATTGATCTATTATACTCCATAAACCAATGTGGTAATTGTCTTGTTGATTAGCCAATCAATTTATGTGCCCCCCCCAAATTATTGTTAAACATCTTCAATAGAGTCAACTACAACCCATGGATTACTTAGCTATTCAATCATGTTTTCTCATAGTTGATCAATTTAGAAAATCACAAATAACAAGGCTATTTATTTTATGTACCTCTAAGGTTTGAATCAAAATAAAAACAAATTCTTAAAAGGAATAATTCCAAATTTTAGTGGGCCTTAATGCCTTAAATATTATGTTAAATCCCTTGGCATGGCAATTAAATGAGAAAAAATTTCCTTTTCCAATGAAAGGCCAAACGACAAAGGCACTTTGTGCATCATTCATAGTTCTATCCCTGACATATCTTGCATGCTTGTTGCATTCATTAAAAAAAATTACAAAATTAGCCAAAACATTTTAACAAAAGAAGAATGGAAGAAAAATTAATGAAAAGGAAATATATTACATGGGTTGATCTCAAATTAAAAACTCAAGACAAATTTAAGGTGTTTTCAAAAGAATCCATACATCTTAAATTCACTAGATGTTTCTTTAGGGCTAAATTCCAAATTATTAATAACTTTCACGTCCATTTTGTTTGTTGTAGAGGTGTCCTAAATTCATAAAAAGTACAAAGCCATGGATGCACTTGGCAACATATATTGTAAACTAATTTTTCTTGATAAATCTTAAATTTCCTTTTTAATCTAATTTTTCTCAAAGTTATGCTAATATGTGAAATGGAGATCATATCTTGTAAACTAAATTTTCTTGATAAATCTTAAATTTCCTTTTTAATCTAATTTTTCTCAAAGTTATGCTAATATGTGAAATGGAGATCAACCAAAGAATTCAATTAATGGAGACAAATCTATATAGTCCACACAAAATAAGATGAGACTGAGATAAATCAAAGTGTGAAGGAGTTCTAAGAGATACTACTAATAGAAAAGGACATCACCACTACTAGTGAGGGAGGCTAAAACTACCTAGTGAAGGAGCCCTCCACTACCAGCATAATGTGAACCAATGCAGGTGGATGGAAGCATGATACATGGAAAAATATTTTGCTAAATCCTAACATATATGAAATTAACCTTATATTAATCACATTAACCATAAGTTTATGTAATTAGAACCTACTATTAAAGAGCGACAATAAAAAGATTCTCAACATTTTAAATCCTAGCCATATACTTAGTGTTTTCATTGAAATAACATATTGCCAACACCCCATTTCTAATAGGGGATGACTATTAGCATAATAACTCCTTAATTGATATATAATATAATCCATTATATTATATAATAAATTATATTAACAACTAACTAATGACTAGTTATATTTTTATAAAATTATATATAATAATGAATGGTGTATTATATATATATATATAATATATATATAATATATATATATATTTATATATATATATATATATATATATATAATCGAAAAATGTCTTAGTCTTGTACTCATGTGTTTATGTAACCATATCAAAGAAAAACATAGATCAATGATTTCAAATTATCCTCGTCGAGAGGGAAACCTCCTTTACATTACATAAATGAAAAATTCTTGAATGATACAAATGACCATAGTACAAATTCTTGCAACACTTTGTAAGGACCATAGTACTTTGGTGATAATTTATTATCATTATTAGCCTGCTTGAGGGACATTTGTTTGTATGGTTATAGCCATAAAAATACCTAGTACCTACATCAAAACTTTTTTCGTTGCAATGCTTGATCTGCTTGTTGTTTCATTCGATTATACTTTAAGAGTTGGAGAACTTGTTATTGATGCTCGATGTGATCTTCCATTGCTTCAACCTTAAATTTTTCTCTTAAAGATGATTTGATGGATGGTGGATGATATCCATAAAGTGCCATAAATGGGGTAATTTTTGCTCCAATATGGAAGGAAGTTTTATACCACCATTCAACTAGAGGTAACCACTTGACCCATTATTTTTCTTTATTAGATACAAAGCAATGAAGATATCCTTCCAACATTTGTTGATTTTCTCAGTTTTCCCATCAGATTGAGGATGATAAGATGAGTTATGAGCTAATTTAGTACTCAGACAAGAAAATAATTCCGTTCAAAAATTTCCAGTGAAAATGGGATCTCTGTAGCTTACAATAATCTTTGGGTTTCCATGTAGATTGTGAATTATTTCCATAAATGCAGTAGCAACTGTACCAGATTTAAATTGATGAGATAATGCACAAAAATGTGCATACTTGGTAAGTCTATCATCTACCACCATGATGAGACTCTTTCCTTCAGACTTGGGTAAACCTTTAATAAAATCCATTGGAACCTCCTCCCACCATTGACTTGAAATGGATAAAGGTTGTAACATACCCAGGGTATTAATTGTCTCAACTTTATTTTTTTGGCAAACCAAACATTCCACCACAAAATCTTGAATATCAAATTTAAGGCCCTCCTAAAAAATTCATTCTTGACCCTCTGGTAAGTTTTTAAAAATGCCGAGTGCCCTCCTATGGGAGAGGTGTGCAATTCCAAAAGAATATTTTGTTTGAGTTGGGAATTCTTACAAAGATATAAGAAATCTTTGTACTATAATGAATCATTTTTCTAGCTAAATGTATCATATATACTACGATCTTGTTGCAACGTTTGAAAGTGCATCCACATTTCTTCATCATTCTTCCATTCATCCCTTGCTTTGATTATCCAATCTGGTTGGATAATAGAAATGGCACACAACAATCATTCCACATCCTCATACTTTCTTTAGAGTTCATCTGCAACAACATTTTGCTTCCCTTTTTTATAGACGATTTCAAAAATTATTACCCAACATCTTTGTGACCCATTTTTGCTACTCTTCTAAAGATAAACTTGGTTCCACAAAGTATTTAAGACTATCATGATTTGTTTTTACCTTGAAGTGTCTTCCCATTAGGCAAGGTTGCCATTTCTTTAGTGCATGTAGTATTGCCAACATTTCCTTCTCATAAATAGGTTTGAGTAAATGCATTCTTTCATTAGACAAATTTCAAAAGAAATGGGTCTTCCTTCTTGCATTAAAGCAACACCAATTCGATTTCCCGAGGAAATACATTCCACAATAAAGGTTTTTGTGAAGTTTGGTGTAGCTAAGACTGGTGCCTAGCACATTACCTATTTAATATGTTCAAAGGCCTTAGTTTCTTATGGAGTCCAAGAAAATGCATCTGTATTCAATAATGTTGTTAGAGGTGTTGCTATTCTCCCATAATTCTTAACAAACTTGCGATAATACCCTGTCAACAGAGAAAGCCTTGAATATGATTTATGGTTGTGGGATTTTCCATTCCTTAATGAATTTAATTTTGATAGGGTATACCTTAAAAGTCCTTCATGAGATATGATATGACCCAGATATTCCACTTCTATAGTCTCTAAAGAAACATTTGGAGGTTTTTGCATATAATGGTTTCTCCTCCAATAGTTTGAGCACCCTGTCAACATGTTGGACATGATCCTTTCTAAGACTTATTGTAGATTAGTATATCATCAAAAAAATACTAACACAAATTTTCTAAGGAAGGGTTTGAAAATGGAATTCATTAAACATTGAAATGTAGAAGGTGCATTGGAAAGGCTAGAAGACATGACCAAAAATTCATAATGACGCTCATGAGTTATAAATTTTGTTTTCATAATGTCCTCAATTTTGATTCCAATTTGATGATATCATGAACGAAGATCCAAATTGATGAAGTAAATTTCTCCATGTAATTTATCCAACAATTCATCAATGAAAGGAATAGGAAATTTGTCTTTAATGGTGAGCTTGTTGAGCTCCCTATAGTCTAGACACATGTGCCATGATCCATCCTTTTTATGTACCAATACTGCTGGAGAAGAGAAATAACTTTGATTGGGTTGAGTTATACCGACCTCTAGCATTTCTGCAGCCATATGTTCAATTTCACTCTTTTGGGCATAAGGATATTTGTATGACCTGATGTTTGGAGAAACACTTCCTAGAATAAATTGAATAGAATTTCATGATCATGAATAGGTGGGAGGCATTTGGGAGTCTCGAATACTTTGGAATGATTGTCTAAGGCTTTTTGGAGATCTGGAGAAATAGATGATTTCGATGTTTTAATCTCTAGTGAGCATAATTGTGAAGTTACGCCCCATTGTTATTTCTTTAGAAGCTTTTTCATGCCATTAGATCTAATTATATTTCCTAGTTTCCTTGCGATGCTCCTTAATTCAACTTCCTTTTCTTCCAAAAAAAAATCAAGAAAAATACTTGAAAATTAAAATCTATAGTACCCAAAGATTGTATGGCATTGGACTCCAAGTACAACATCAGCGCCACCCATTGGAATGGAAAGCATTGGTTTATTCAATACATAATCCCCCATTTTTAGATTGATATTATGGCAATTTATAGTTCCTCCATTTGAAACCATCACTTGACACTCTGGTGATGGATATAAAGAGAAATTCAATTCCTTGGCTGTATTACAATGAATAAAATTATGGGTACTACTTGGATCAATCAACGCTATTACCTTTTTATTCTTGACATGTCCTTCAATCTTAATAAATTGAGGAGTGGTAATTCCTACCAATACATTACAAGATATGCTCAAGTTCATTTCTTCTTTCTCCAAGGTTGGTTCTTGTCGTATATCCTCTTCGTTTGATGTTTCTTGTTGTTTTTCTTCCTCCTCTTCACAATCTATGTAAAATAATTTCTTCTTGGCACACTTATGACCTTTAGTGTATTTTCTATCACAATTATAACAAAGCCCTTTTTCTCTTTTTTATTCCAATTGTTGTAGTGTCAACCTTGTAGGTTGTGGAAGGCTAGGACCAACAACACATCCATATTTATAGTTGTGAGTGGTAGACTTCCCTGTTGCCACAATTTTTCTTTCAACTTTTCTTACCACCCTGAATGCCTTCTCCAATGAATGAGGTTCCTAAAGCTGAACCTTATGTTGGATGTTATCATTTAAAGTACCTATGAAGACATCAATCATAGATTCCTATGGAATATCATTTACCCTTATATTCAATTTTTGGAAGTCCTTAATGTGCTTTGCTATTGAACCCCTCTCTTTGATATTTATCAATTGGATAAAGAAGGTGTTTCTCTTTTGTATCCTTATAATGTGCTATCATTTCCTCCGTAAAAATTGACTAATTGAAAATTGGTTTACGAGAACAAATCCATCGATACCATACAAATTGATTGGGTTCTAAATATAAAGTTGCAATGCATACCTTTTGTGTGTATTACACATTACGGAGATCAAAATATTACTCAATTTGTAGTATTTTCCGGTGGGATAGTTCATTCGTCGGGATTTGATTCCATTCGGGGTTGATATACCTAGATTTTCCTATGTGAAAAAAAAAAGTATCCATGTTACCGAATCCTTGCCATCAAAATTCCTCATATCGATCTTTGGAATATGGTGGGTCTTCAATCCAACATTAGAGTCTATGAAATCATGATTAACATTTCTTTTTTTCTCATCTTGAGTTTCATCTAATATCTTTTCTCCATTAGCAAGCATTTCTTGAAGCAACTTTTCCAAACCTTCTATGTATGCTTTTAAAACATCCTTCAAACCTTCCATGTATTCTTTTAATCCATCCTTCAAACCTTCCATGTTTGATTTTAAACCATTCTTCAACCCATCCATCTTAGCTTCCATTTCATTTTTTGTTACTCTTTGCGAGAGAAAAATTTGTTGCACTTGGTCTCATAATTTTGATATATCATGTTGCATTTCTTCCTCTTCTTCATGCGTTGTAGTAGAGATTTTTGGTTACTTACTAGGTGTTTCCATTTTCTTGCTTTGATTCATTTTGGAATCAAACAATGATATTTATGCTTCACGATGCCTTTGAATCACTTCAAACTAATTTTTCAAACAAAAATTATGCAAAATTTAAAAAATACACACCTTTTTCTTGATTTTTAGGAGCTATAAATTGTAGTAGTTGTATCTCTGTAATTGTGAATTTCCAAGAACTAAAATTCCATATTTTAGTATCCCTTTGAGTCTTATTTCCAACCCAATAAGTTCGACCAATATTGGACTCTTCAAGAAAGAGTTATGCCCAATCTTCCACGATGACCTTATTATAAACTAGTTCAATAGAGCGAAATTGTACTGAGTGCCACATGTTACTGTTTCTACCTTTGGCCTTGAAAATGATACCCAAAAAAATAAAGTCTATTATCTTTTCGCCACTCTTTACAAAATTCAAATATTATGCTCAAAGAGAAAGTTATGACGATTTTCCCTATGTCACTTGTTTGAGATGGAATTCTGGAGCTTGCAAAAACCCCAACTTCCTCAGATCATGTCTCCTACAATATAACAATAAAACATGAAATTCATACACAACGTTCACCAATATTTCAGCTCCAAGCGGTTTCAATTTTAGCATTTGACGCTTCGTAGAAGAAACTTTATAGTGAAAATTCCACGATGGCCTATTCGAAGCAGTGAAACCCTAGAATCTAATGCTTTGATACCAAATGTTATGTAACCATATCAAAAAAGATATAGATCAATTATTTCAAAATTATCCTCTTTGATGGGGAAACTTCCTTTACATTACATACATGAACAATTATTGGATGATACAAATGACAATACCTCATTTCTATATATAGAAGTCTAAGGGGTCACAATATAATCAGAGCCTACATAACAATAATAATGTAAGGGCACAACAATAACAATAGTGGGCTTCTATGGGGCACAATAATAACAATATTGGGACTACATGGGCACAAAAATAACAATAAGGGTTTACACTAGTAGTATAGGGACCTAAGATCATGTGACAAAATGTTGATTCCAAAACTATTATTGCGCTTAAATTTTAATATCTGTGGCCACTCCATTTTTTACATCATACACTTCATTTGAACCTTAATTCCATAACAATTTATCATTTTTTTTAAAGAAATGATGTTCAAGGATAAAGTAAAATGTAAATCATTTTGTAGAATTTTTCTTTTCCTTTTAGTTTATAATTTTTTATAAAATAAATTTATCCTTGTTACTAATGAAGGTTGAAAAGTTAAATCTTGTCATCACATGAATTTAACCATTAGAATTTCTTGTTTAAAATTCCACAACACCAAAAAATTGTTATGACACTTGGAGGTGATAACATATACATATATATTATATATATATATATATATATATATATAATATATATATATATATATATATATATATATATATATATATATATATATATATATATAATATATATATATATATATATATATATATATATATATATATATATATATTTTGTTTTAGGAAGTCAAAGGACAGATAGTAAAGTGTACCAATTTATCATGTTATACATAATATCTTGGGAGCTACCAAAATCTTCTCCAATGGCCTACGGATTGGTCACAAAAACCCAAGCAACATAATACACATTATGGAATTGAGGATATTATGCAAATATAATTATCTTTTGTTATACAACCAACTCCCAAATAGATAGATCAACGACTAAAAAATTATCCTCTTCGAGGGGGGAACCTCCTTTACATTACATAAATGAACAATTCTTGGATGATACAAATGAAGGGACCTCCTTTCTATATATAGGAGTCTAAGGGGTCACAATATAATTAGAGCATACATAAAATAATAATGTAAGGGAACAACAATAACAATAGTGGGCTTCTATAGGGCACAATAATAACAATACGGGAACTACATGGGCACAACAATAACAATAAGGGGGATACACTAACAATAACAATAAGGGGCTACGCTAGTATTATAGGGACCTAAGATGCTCCTCCCCTTCAAAAAAGTGTTGTCCTCAATGCTTGAGTAGTTATGGATGTTTCTGTATAAAATTCTCATCCTCCCATGTGGATATTTAACAGGTAAGTTCTTCCACTTAATGAGATACTCTGAAAATGATCGATTTCGTAGATGTCAGGTTATTTTTTTCGTGACTGCTTCAGGTTCCAATTTCATTTTTCCTTCCTCATCAAGTTCTGGCAATATTGTTTGAACTAGGAGGTTGTCACCTATAACCATGTTTAAGCATGAAGCATGGAAAGCTAGGTGCACTCGAGAAGATACAAGAAGCTCCAATTTGTATGCCATAGTAGCAATATTTTGCAACACCTTGTAAGGACCATAGTACTTTGGTTGTAATTTATTATCCTTCTTAGCTTGCTTGAGGGACATTTGTTTGTATGGTTGTATTCATAAAAATACCCAATCGCCTACATAAAAACTTCTTCGTTGCAATGTTGATCACTATGTTGTTTCTTTCAATTATGCCCTAAAGTGAAGTTATCCCTTAAGAGTTAAAGAACCTATTATTGATGCTCGATGTGATATTCCACTGCTTAAACCTTAGAACTTTCTCTTAAAGATGATGTGATGCACGTTGGATGATATCCATAAAGTGCCATAAATTGGGTCATTTTCACTGCAATATGGAATGAAGTGTTATACCACCATTAAACCAGAGTGTTATAGACATATTTGGGCATTGCAACCCCAATATTATATGTCGATAAACTAAGGGCTCTTTAACCCCTAAAAATGTTGTTTCTCATGCTAAAGGATAATGGTCAATTGATTACATCATTCCCCAAAAGTTCCACCTGAAAACCATCCAGAACTGGCCAAAACAGGACCATACTGACTGCTCCACTGTCAAGGTGTGATGCATACTGGCTTCTACACTAGCCAGGTGTGATGCATATTGAAGAGGCCTTCTGAAGGGTGTGATGAGCGAGAATGGACAAATGTACGAGATAGTTTTCTAAGTGGATGCTCATGGAATCTTCTAGAAACTTCTCCTATGATACTTGCCTCTCTGAATTTTCCTAGAGATGAGTAAGAGATCCAAGAAATCTCCAAGTGGAACCAAAAACAACAAGTGTAATGACACTAATAAAAAACCCAGAGATGACTCACACCCTTGCACACATCTATAAATGGATCCCTCATCTGAGAGATCTAGAGGTTGGAATTTTGTAATTTGCAAGGAAGTGTTGATAGATTGTGGTTGAGAAAGAGTATTGTATTTTTGGTGTGATCTTGCTTTTCATGAGGTGAAGAGGGCTTTTATACTGGGAGAATGACGCTGGATCAGACAGCTGGGTTGTAATTCTCCCTTCTATTTAATAAAGTTCTTTGAGTTTTCTTCCATACAACTATGCAATTGTGAATGCTATTATTTGTGAATGCCATTGTATGTTCATTGTATTTCTGATTCTGCAATGCTTATGATATAATAGATCAAGATGCTTTGACGGTGTTTTGTTACTGTGTTTCTACAGGTATTTTCTAAGCAGGATAAGTAGGAGAGGAGTTGCAAGCGCCGTTGAGGGGGAGAGAGATCAAGAAAGGAGTTTAGCGAAAGATCCAAGTTGGTTCCTTTGCCTCTCTCTTATCTATCATACATAGAAGAAATCCCAAATTGCTTTGATTGTTTGTTTCTAGGATAGCTGCCAATCCTAGAGGGCTAGTCAATCGAAAAGACACTAGTTTTCCTGGAAACACAGAGGTAACCACTTGACCCTTTGTGTTTGTTTATTAGATACAAAGAAACAAAGGTATCCTTCCAAAAATTTGTTCAATATCTCAGTTTTCACATCAGGTTGAGGATGATAAGATGAGTTATGAGCTAATTGAGTACCTAGACAAAAAAATAATTTTGTCTAGAAATTTCCAGTGAAAATGAAATCTCTGTCACTTACAATAATATTTGGGTTTCCATGTACCTTTTGAATTGTTTCCATAAATGCAAGAGAAATTGTACTAGCTTTAAATGGTTAAGATAATGCACAAAAGTGTGCATACTCCGAAGTCTATCAACTATTACCATGATGACACTCTTTCCCTTGGACTTGGGTAAACCTATGATAAAATCCATTGAGACCTCCTCCCAATGTTGACTTGGAATGGCTAAAGGTTATAACAGACCCGGGATCTTAATTGTCTCAAATTTATTTTGTTGGCAAACCAAACATTCTGCCAAAAAATTTTGAATATCAGATTTAATTCCATCCCAAAAAAATTCCTTCTTGACCCTGTGACAAGTTTTTAAAAATCCTGAGTGTCATCCTAAGGAAGAGGTGTTCAATTCCAAAATAATATTTTTCTTGAGTTGGGAATTCTTACAAAGATATAAGTGATATTTGAACCATAATGAATCATTTTTCTAATTAAATGTATCAGATATATTGGGATCTTAAGAGAAAAATTTTGAATGAGTCTACACACTTCTTCATCATTCTTCCATTCATCCCTTGCTTCGGTTATCCAATCTAATTGGATAATAGAAATGGCACAATGAAATGCTTCCACATCCTCATCCTTTCTTGAGAGTGCATCCGTAACAACATTTTACTTCCCTTTTTTGTAGATGATTTTGAATTCATAACCTGCCATCTTTGTAACCCATTTTTGCTACTCTTTTGAAGATAATCTTTGTTCCAAAAAGTATTTAAGACTATCAGAATCTATTTTTACCTTGAAGTGACTTCCCATTAGGTAAGGTCTCCATTGCTTTAGTGCATGTAGTATTGCCAACATTTCCTTCTCACAAATAGGCTTGTGTAAATACTTTCCTTTGATTGGACGGATTTCGAAAGAAATGGGTCTTGTTTCTTGCTTTAAAACATCCCCAATTCCATTTCTTGAGGCATCACATTCCACAATAAAGGTTTTTTTGAAGTTTGGCTAGCTACGACCGGTACTTGGCACATTGCCTCTTTAAGATTTTCAAAGGCCTTAGTTGCTTATGGAGTCCAAGAAAATGCATCTTTCTTTAGTAATGTTGCTAGAGGTGATTCTATTTTCCCATAATTCTTAACAAACTTGCGATGAAACACTGTCAACCCGAGAAATCCTTGAAGATGCTTTATGGTTGTGGAAATTTTCCAGTCGTTAATGGATTTAATTTTGTTAGGGTCAACCTTAATACCCTCATGCGATACAATATGACCCAAATATTCCACCTCTTGTACTCCAAAGAAACATTTGAAGGTTTTGGCATATAATTTTTTCTCCTACAATAGTTTGAGCACCCTGTCAACATATTGAATATGATCGTTCCAATACTTGTTGTAGATTAGTATATCATCAAAAAATACTAGCGCAAATCTTCCAAGGAAGGGTTTGAAAATGGAATTCACCAAACCTTGAAATGTGAAGTTGCATTGGTAAGGCTAAAGGAATGACCAAAAATTCATAATGACCCTATGTTTTCGGAATGTCTTCAATCTGCATTCTAATTTGATGATATCCTAAAAGAAGATCCAACTTGGTGAAGTAAATTGCTCCATGTAATTCATCCAATAATTCATAAATGATAGGATTGAGAAATTTATCTTTAATAATGAGCTTGTTGAGATCCTTATAATCCAGACACACGTGCCATGATCCATCCTTCTTATGCTTCAATTCTACTGGAGTAGAGAAAGAACTTTGACTAGGTTGAATTATACCCGCCTCTAGCATTTCTACAACCATACATTCAATTTCACTCTTTTGGCAATAGGGATATATGTAAGGCCTAATGTTTGGAGGAACACTTCCTGGAATCAAACGAATAGCATGATCATGATCACAAATATGTGGGAGGCCTTTGGCAGTCTAAAATACCTTGGAATGATTTTCCAAGACTTTTTGGAGATCTAAAGAAATAGATGATTTCTATTTTTGAACATCTAGTGAGCATAATTGTGAAAATACACCCCGTCGTCCATTCCTTAGAAGAATTTTCATGCCATTAGAGATAATTATCTTTCCTGGTTTCCCTGCGATACCCCTTAATTCAAATTCCTTTCCTTCCAAAAAAAACAAGAAAAGTTTTTGAAAATTAAAAGCTATTGTACACAAATATTGTAATCATTATAATCCTAGCACAACATCAACACCACCCATTGGAATGGAAAACATTGGACTGTTCAATACATATTCCCCCATGGTTAGCTTGATATTACGACACTTACCAGATCAATCTATAGTTCCTCCATTTGCAACCATCACTTGACACTCTGGTGCTGGATATAGGAAGCAATTCATTTCCTTGGCTATCTTACAATGAATAAAATTATGGGTACTACCCGAATCAATCAACACTATTACCTTTTTCTTCTTGATTTGTCCTTCTATCTTGAGAGTTTGAGGAGTGGTAATTCTTGCCAATGCATTACAAGATATGGTCAGATTCATTTATTCTTTCTCTACGGTTAGTTCTTGGTGTATATCCTCTTCTTTTGACATTTCTTGTTCCTCTTATTCCTCCTCTTCACAATCTATGTAAAATACTTTCTTCTCATCACACTTATGACATTTAGTGTATTTTCTATCCCAACTTTAACAAAACGCCTTTTCTCTTTTTTCTTCCAATTGTTGGGGTGTCAATATTGTAGGTTGTGGAATGTTAGGATAAGCACTTCATCTTTGTATTTGTGAGTGGTAGACTTCCTTGTTGCCATAATTTTGCTTTCAACTTTTCTTGCCACCCTGAATAACTTCTCCAATGAATCAGGTTCCCAAAGGAAAAACTCATGTTGGTTGTTATCCTTTAAAGTCCCTATGAAGGCATCAATCATATGCTCCTCTGGAATATCACTTACCATTATATTCAATTTTTGGAAGTCCTTAATGTGATCCACCATTGAACCCTTTTATTTGAGATTTATCAATTAGATAAAGAAGGTGTTTCTCTTTGTATCATCATAATGTGCTATCATTTTTGCCATACAAATTGACCAAGTGACAAGTGGTTTACAAAATAAAATCCATCGATACCATACAAACTGATTTTGTTCTAAATATAAAGATGTAATGCGTACCTTTTGTGTGTTCGACACACCATGAGGATCAAATAATTTCTCCATCTGTAGTATCCATGTCACCGGATCCTTACGATAAAAATTCATCATATTGATATTTTGAATGTGGTTAGTCTTCAACCCACTACGTGAGTCTCTAAAATAGTAATTTGTATTCCTTTTATCCTCATCATAATTTTCATGGAGTTCCTTGTCACCACTAGGAGGCTTTTCTTGTAGCAATTTTGTCAAACCTTCCTTCAAACCTTCCAGGTCACTTTTCAAATCTGTTTTTAATCCACCTTTAAACCTTCCATCTTGACATTCATAATTTCTTCCATATCAAATTTCAAACCATCCATCTTAGCTTCCAATTGATTTTTGGTTACTCTTTGTGGACCCCTGCAGCTGAGTGCGTAGGATGAAAGAGTCTGTAATCTGAATGTTGAAGATGAATAAAGACTGATTTTGAAGAATTATCTTGCAATTTAAGCATTATTGTTGATTCTGTTTATGTTATGATATGTTGCTTTATAATATGTTTTCTATGGAATAATGAATAAATGCAGCATAAAACTACGGAATATATCTTATTTTGCATGACTTAAGAAATTATTTATTTTCACAAAGATAAGGGTTAATTCTGTTGTGATTTCTGATTAATCGGGTAGATCTGCGTGAAGGCAGATCTAGGGCTATCAATTAGTGCGCAGAAGTAGATAGATTGCTTCCTTAGGGTCTATAAAACTTGATTGCAGACCTTCAAGAAGGTATAGAAGCTATTTTATTCGAGTTACAATAGCTAGCCATAGAAGGATACCGATCTGCACGAAGGAAGATCTAAGATGTAAGAGCTTAAGACCACTTATCACACTATCTCTAGATGCAAAAACCTGGTTCTACCAACCCCCAATACTACTTCGGGTGAGACTACAACCTACGCTATGGAAGTTGTTTCCGAAAGGGCCAGCAGTTAGGGTTTTGTTGGTTGGCACGGACAACTCTGAACCTAGGTCAACCCCCCATAAGACATCACCTCCACATGAAAACAACAAATGGACAAGGTCGTGGAGAAGTACGATGAAACCTTCACCTTCCCCGCATGGGTTCCTCTGCACTGCCAGGTCAAGCACTCCATCGATATGACCCCAGGTGCGTTGTTTCCTAATGAACCAATATATCGGCGCTCTATTCTGGAAAGCAACGAAATCAAGAGCCAGATTTAGGAGTTGCTGCAAAAAGGTCACATTCAAATAGGTTCATCGCCCTATGGGAGCCCGATCGTGTTGGTACATAAGAAGGATGGGACTTGGAGACTTTGTATTGACTATCGGGTGTTGAACAAGATCATTGTCTGGAATAGGTGCCTGATCCCATGGATTAATGACCTTCTCAACCCACTCAAGGGGGGAAATATTTCAGCAAGATTGACTTGAAGTATGGATATCACCAAATACCAATCGAACCGTCTGATGTGTGGAAGACAAACTTCAAAGTTAAGGAGGTCCTTTTCAAATGGTTGGTTATGCCTTTCAGGTTGAAAAATGCTCCTGCAACCTTAATGAGGTTGATGGATGACATCTTGCAACCATTCACCAACTCATTTGTAGTGGTATACTTGGATGACATACTAATCTTCAGCCAGAGTTGGGAAGAGCACCTCCACCACATCTGATAGGTTCTCCAAACAGTGCAGCAACACAAGTTGTGTGCCAGTTTGGAGAAATACACTTTTGGCATGACCCAGGTTCAATATCTGGGATATATTATTGATGAAATGGGGGTGCATGTGCATCCAGCCAAGATCCAAGTCATTCAGGATTGGCCAGCACTAACCAATCTGACAAAGCTCTGCAGTTTTCTGGGTCTTGCTAATTTCTACTGTAGGTTCATGTTGGAGTTCTCTCATATCACTTGGCCCTTATGTCAAGTCACCAAGGGAGGAGAGAAAGAAAAATTATTTTGGTTTGAATCTCAATAGAAGGCCTTCGTAGAGTTGAAACATCGCCTCTGCTATGCACTAGTGCTCACATTACCAAACTTGCAACAACCATTTGAGATCGAGACAAATTCCTCTAACTATGCTATTGGGGTAGTCCTTACTGAACAAGGGCATCCAATGGCATATCACAGTGAGACACTTTCAGACACGGTCCGAAAGTATCCCACTTATTACAAAGAGATGTATTCCATTGTGCAAGCCTACCGACAATGGAAGCATTACATTTTGGGGAAGGAAACAATCATCCACATAGACCACTGACCCCTGTAATTCATACAAATGCAAGGGAAGTTATAGAATGGTCGCCATCAGAAGTGGTCCACATACCTACAACAATTCCATTTGAATATCAAGTACAAGAAGGGCAACACCAATAATGTTGCAAACTACCTCAGCTGACCACCGATCATGGCATTAACCACCATGCTCAACTCTTGTGGGCACGAGGCTTTTGATTGGCCACTTCTCTACAAAAGTGACCTAGAATTCGGGCACACATACTAGATGTTCTTGGAGGGTCAGCAAGTTCCATATTTTCACCTCCAATATTCCTTGTTATGCCACCTGGGAAATCTTTGTGTTCCTTCAAGTGAGTGTGCCAAGATGATTTTGGAAGCGCACTATATTCGAGCCGCGGGGCATTTTGAGGTCGAGAAAATGGTTGCAGTACTGTAGAAGTATTTCTATTGGTCGAATCTTCCACAAGATGTTAGGAAGTACATCAGATCCTGCACTACTTGCGCCATTGCCAAACCGACCATTAAGAAGCAAGGCCTATATAATCCACTGCCTACCCCTAGTCAACCTTGGGAATCCATCTCCATGGATTACATGTCTGGCCTTCCTTCTACTAAGCATGGCAACGACTATGTTTTTGTGGTCTTCGACAGATTCTTGGAGACGGGCATTATGGCAGCCTGTAAGAAGAATATCACAGTAGAATCCACTTCTAAACTCTTCTTTGAATGAGTGTGGCTACACTTTTGGATCCTACAGTATACCATTTCATATCGAGACAATAGGTTCCTCAGTACATTTTGGTTCAATCTCTAGTCAATGCTGGACACCAAGCTCACTAAGTCCACAACTTTCCATCCCCAAACTGATGGCCAGACAGATGTCGTCAACAGGATGATCATACACATTCTATGCATGTACAACTCAAAGCATCCATGCACATGGGATGAGAGCCTCCCCTATGTTCCTCACAACTATAACTAGTCTCTCCACAGCTTGACTAGCCACAACCCTTTTAAGGAGGGCTTGGGCTTCCATCCATTATGTCCCATTGATGTGGCCATACCATTTCCAGCTATTCAGGCAGATTCGGCTCATGTCCAGTCTAAAGTTGATAAGGCAAAGATCTTCATTGAGCACATCCAACACATCTGCCAATAGTTCCACGACATTCTAGAGAAATCAAATGCCAATAACAAGCAGCGACATGATTAACATTGGATGCCACACAAGTTTCAGGTAGGTGACAAAGTCTAGTTGCATTTGTAGAAGGAACGACTTACTAGAGCCTATCGGAAATTCATACCACTCTGATATGGTCCTTACACCATTACCAAGGTTGTGGGAGATAATGCGTTTGAGCTCAGCATTCCCCCATTCCTTGGTCTGTACCCAGTGTTCAATGTGGAACACCTTCAACCATACTTCCCACCATTGCTGGACACATCAGACATTGCAGAACAACTCCCACCTACAAAGTTAAATCCAAACTACATGGAACAAGCCACAAATGACTGGATCATGGACACCCAGATCAAGAACACCTGACGAAAAAGGATCCAACTATATCGAGTTGTCAAAGTAGGTCAACTTCTTCACCAGGGCAAGTGGCTCACGAGGGACTAGCTTCAGTAGAAGTTTCCTCATCTCATGGAGGAACTCAATGCAATGGGGACCATTGCTTCCTAAGGGGGGAGGAATGATCTAGGTGGATATTGGTGGCCGCCTGCCTATTCCACTTGGACCCCCACCATTGTTTCTTTCAGTTTTTCAGTTTCCTTATTTGTAGCACAATTTACTATTTTTGGCAGCTTTTCGAGTCCTAAACTTCTAGAGCTGTTTTGAGGTCCTAAACTACGTTTTTCTGGAAAACCGAGGCCAACACTAATTATAGTCCAATGTTGGTCATTCAAAAGTTTTATTCATCAGATAAATCTTTCTAATGAGGTATTGTGTGTGTCAAACGAAGATCGTATGCCAAAGTTACAACCCCGAGAAGTTGATGTACCAATTTACCCAAATGGGGCCCATATTTTGGCGCTTCATCTCCTAGGGTTAGTTTTTTGAACATTTAGGGTTTTCCATTGTTTCTCAAATAAATAGGATTTTGAGCCTCATTATAACATAGTTAGAAGCATGTAGCTGCCACATCTCTTCTCAAGAGATGAGCTACCATCGCCCAAGCTATTCTTATTTCCTTTCTATTTGTAAGCATATTTCAATATTTGATATTAATGAAATGAAGTGTTATTTCTACTACACCTCTATATTTATGGTTATATCTGTAATTTGTTTTGTTCCTATTTAAATCTGGATCATTGTAGCCAAACTCCATAAATTTTGTATTATATACAATTTTATCTTATTTAGTCACAATGTTTTCAATATAAAATATAACCATAAAACATAAATTAATATAAAGTTATTTTATCTCCAAGTCTCTTACATAATAAAATGTTTAGATTTCTGTTATGTAAAAAGTTAAAGTATAATCAATATAATTATTTAGCTTCATGTATGAGACTAAGGCTAGTTGCTACTATAAAGTACATGTCTTAATATAGGTAGCTTCATAGATGAGAACAAGGCATATTGACTTTCTTGTAGTTATTATCTAAGGTGAAAGTGTTTTTTCATCTTAGAGTATGACCTAAAACTAATTTTGGTTGGTTAAGTGTTCATTTTCATCTTATTTTAGGAAATATTTTAATAACCTAAAACCTAAAGACAATTGGTAAGACTCACAGTCTTCCCCTTACAAACTACCAACAAATTATAAAATATGATTTAGTTTTTATTAAATCATAGAAATGATAATAATTTAGACCACATTTAAAATAATAATCAATAATAAATCATTTTTATTGCGCTGAGATGTGCGCTTTGGCCCAACATGATAGAGATGGTGTAATGTTTAACATTTTGACTTGGTCAAAATAAAATAAAATAATTAATAGTTAATAATTATAATTGTCAATAAAATATTTTAACTCGTCCTAATTACACAAAACTAAAACTAAAAACAAAGTAAAATAAAAAACATAAAATCAATAATGATAATTATAATTAATAATTAAACGAGCTCAGCACTAAGAGGGATCAACTTCTTTTTAAGTAAAAATAAATTTAATTTCTCTTAGTACTTTGTAGATTTGAAATTAAAATAAATGTAAATTAGTTATCAATTAACAACTAAATTATGATAAACCATATCACATTAAACAAATTAAATTAAACATTAAAAAAATGAAAAATAAAATCTCTTTAAAAGAAAATAAAAAAAATAAAATCTCGCCCTCCTAGTGATATATAATCTCACGTTAAAGAATTATCAACCTCTGGAATTTTCATATATATAGTCCATAAGTTATCCCATGACTTAATTATTAAGTTATTATGTGAATATTCCATAACAAATATGTATAATAATAAGAAATAGAAACAATAATACAATATATAACCAGGGTTGGAGGCAACGGAAGTCCTTGCCGAGCAAGTGAAAGGAGAAATTGGGGAGCAGTGATAATGCATTGATGCCAATTATGGCAAGCAAAAATTTGTTTTCAAATTATTATAGTTTCCACTGCAATCCCATCAATGCAATTGTAATAGCCTCCTCACATGCTTTGAATGTCACTGTTGTTGGCTTGCTCTTGTTGTTAATGATACAAATTTTTGTAAATTGCAATCCCCACACAAAGTTGTAATAACCTCACATCCTTTGATTTCCATTATTGTTGGCTCACTTTTGCATTGTATCTAATCCCTTTGAACAAATATTTTTGGATGCCAAAAAACGCAGCTTGACATACATGCAAGTTGGACATACTTTCCGATCATAGACTTTGATAAATTGTATCAAATTCCCTTGTGTGTTGAAATGATCTCTGAAATACCAGCAGAGATGAGATGCATATCCATTATTGATCAAATATTTTATAATCCTTCCCCAGGTGATTGATGGTAAAGACATATAATGTGATTCTCCTATAAAAATTGTCATGGTTAATTTATTTGTAGATCTTTAGGTGTTTGATTGGGAGGTTTAGAAGGTCCGCTCTCCACCAGCAAGTTTGCATGGAAAATATTACCATTTGGTCAGAAATAGTAAGGAACAGACTATTAATTTTATTTTTTTGGATTTCTTACCCAGTTTGTGGGGGAGTGTTGAATCCATAAGCCATCTCTTTTGTCTTTCGAATCCACATATGAAATTTATGCTCACTTGCCTTCATAGATCTCCATAAAGAAATATACTTCAATACAATCCAAACAAACTACAAATGAAAAATGGAATCAAACAAACAAAGTGTGAATGAGATAGAAAATTATAGTTTCCAATACCTTCATATTGGAAGTTCATCCACTTTCAAAAGCTAATATTCGGGGGTCGCCCGAGTTCTGACTCTATCACTATAATTTGTAGGTGTACTCAAATTTATGTGGGGAAAACCTTGATCGATTTGTAAAAACATGTGTGGTAGACACATTTTTTTTTATAGAACCAAATACTTCATTGATGCTTTCTCCTACCCTTGACTCAACAGTCTTAAGTTGTAAATGCACTTTGCTTTACTTCATTAATAGTAATAAGTAAAGAATTCTTTGATGTACTTCAAAAACCCAAAGGAAAGAAGGCGAGGACTTATAAAATCCATTGATATTGAGACTTGGGAGGAAGTAGGCTTCATTTCGGAATGAGAGTGAAGTGTTCTCTCTGATTAAACCAACAAATAATGCAAAGGAGAAAGAAAGCATAGATCAACGCACTACAGATCCATGATCATAAACAAATAGAAATACCAAAGGAAACTAATGATAGATCAAACTATGTGTATACCTTCACTTTCATCTCCTCCTAAGTGGCTCCCCTTCAAGATTTTTTCTCAGGCTTGAAGGTTAGTGTTTCATAACATAACTAGATGGTTTGGACAACATGGCATAGATGCAAACCTTGTACGTGTTGTCATGGACAAAAATGCAGTGGATGGGTAAGACATCAATTTTTCCATCGTGGTGGTAGTGCTCCTCCTTATGTGCGTGTATGCCTGATAAATAATTTTTTCCTCATAATTTGTATTTGTTGAAAGATACAAATAAATAATCGCTCACATTCTTACCCTGTGATTGTTGTGTTTTAGGATATCAAAGGTATCTTGAAGCCATGTGTGAAAGAATTCAAGTGGAGTGGTTGTGAAATCCTTAAGAATGGGGGTCTTTCCTTGCTGTCCTCTATTTTTGTATTATTATTCCCTACATCAATATTATTATTATAATTAAATTTAACATGATTATTCATCTACAATACTCCTATTCACTCAATAATAGTTGATTCCAATAGCTAATGATATCGTTATAGGTCATTTTGTTACATATGCTCAAATGGCCCAAAAACCAGATCAATCAACATCATTGATACCTTTAAATCATCCCTTTGCAAAGCCTTAAGCATTATCTCTCCAAAAAGTCCAAGTTTTCTAGGTTAATCAGCTAAAAAACCTAGTTTTTGATCCATCACACTTTCTCTTCTAGCAACTTGCACGGTTGCATGTTGCATATCTAACCAATTGCACTGACCAATGCACGTTGCCTTCACTGTAGGTGCGATGGTTCTAGAATTTCAGGAAAAATAAAAAATAATTTTGAATCTTCTCTTTCCAGAAGCTTCTAAGGTGGTTTTAATCATTTATTATTGATTGAGATCTCAAATTCATATCCTAGAGGTCTTATCTCTTATCACTAGAGCTTATCCTCCCTCATATATGGATCTATGTTTAGATTGGTAAAACCCAAACTACCCTATTTACCCTATAAATTCGTTACCTTCCATAGAGTCTTGGTTGGCTTTTGGAATCTTAAATATGCCTTGATGTTGTTGCTTTTGGAGCTGGAGTTGGAGCTTACAAGCAAGGAGAAGAGGAGAACTTGTGTTGGACTCCAGGTAGATCTTTCCTCCATGTTCTAATTTATCTAAGGAAAGAACAAGTCTTTTGTCTTTGTTGTTTATAGATCAAGCCACTAGATCTAGGGAGTTCAATTTTGTCTGCAGAAGATAATTTTTCGTCAAACAAATACCCTAGAGCCCAAGCCCATAGAATGTTTAGGTTTATTCAAAAGATTTTTCGAAATGTTTGTGGATTTATCTCAGCCTGCATTGAACATAGGAGCAAATCTAGAACAAATGAGGTGACAAATTTCCTGGAAAAATGAGACAAGTGGCACTACTAAGTGAAATGTGTAGTTCGTGGAAGTCCTTTTTTATATTTGTGACTACATGTATCACTTCCAGTTAAAAAGTAATTAGAGGACTTCTTAACCTTTGATTTAGGAAATTATAAATTATGATTAAAGCTATTTACTGTCCATTTGTCATTCCTAAAAATTCAGCGTTTATTATGGTGAATTGTACATTTAGGTCATGTCAGGAAGTTGGTTAGGTTTGCTTCATTTGGGTAGATAGTTAGTAGATATTTTCAGAATTATCAAGTAGACTCTGTGTGCATACTAAATTCAAATGGTGGGTGGTGAGACTGCATGTGGCTTTTGATGGACTTGCTAGGCATTTGAGATTTTAGTATTCATGCCTCATCTCTGATTCAAAATATATAATAGAAACAACAAATGGTTCACTAAAGGGCTGTCACTAACTCAGAATCATTGAAGGAAACAATTAGTAGAAAGATAAGTAGGCAACAAATAGAAATATGATCCTCTTGACTTATCTAGAGAGGTGATTTGCTTCGAGGCACTTTGTAGATAGAATGGCTGACACCAGTTCCATGCATTCCATCGTAAATAAAGTATATCAAGGCTCGAAGGGGTTCTTATGGTCTCAAAGTACCAATAGACTATATGTTTTTATCCGCATGGGAAGAATGCAGGGAACAATTCCTTGTGCATTTCCATTTTTGTTGGTTTGGCCAACAATGGCATCAATTTCAATGCATTGTTTGAGTTAAATATGTAGGATCACATTGAGAAGCGAAAACACAAGGCTCCTAGCCATTCAGACTTGGAACTTAAGATTATGGTAAGTTATTTAATATTTATTATTGTATTTTGGATTACCCCCTTGGAATATATCTAACATAAAACACATTTCATTTATGCAAGATTAACATTTTTTCTATCATAATATCTTGTCATTGTCTCTTACAAAAAAAATGAATATGAAAAATACAATTTTTTTATAAAGAATGCAAACAATCCACCAAGATATTTGATTATCATAATATACATATTACATATTTGTGTTTGTCAAGTTAAATGGAAATATTAAAAAATGTAGACACGTATGGATGTAGACAACATTGTAAGTGTTAAATCTGCTGACAATAGAAAAAAATTAAGCAAATCTAGTTGTTATGGGCAATATTTGATGATATTGTGACAGAAATAGTTACCAACCCATCACTAATTTTTAATGAATAAAATGAATATTTCCACAATGCAATTAGATATATTTGGAAAACATAATGTCATTACCATCACATCAAGCTCACTACAGTTAGAAGCTAATGAGAGACCTTGCTAATTTTTTGTTCAACACATTACAAGTTATGGATGAAATGCTTATAGGTGGTGCCATGTTCCACTTCACAAGTTGAACAAGTAATATCAAAAGCACCATGGAAATGCATCTTACGTATTAGCTTTATTTTTCATAATTGTGTGGAAATGTGTTTGTTTGTTGTTGTCGTTGCTTTAGATGTTAAAATCTGAATATTTGCGTACTTTGTTCAACGTGCCCAATATTTTCCAATATGTCCCTAGATATTGCCAATAAGTTATATCCCAAACCCTTAACAATATATTTGCACATGATATAAGTAACATTGCCATTTATTCCCAACTGTTTGCATTAACCATAATTTTCTCTCTATTTTTGTGTGTGTTTTTCTTTTTATTCCAACAACATGGTTTATATACAAAAGGTTGTATGACCATGTACAAATAACTAATGGGTCACCTATGTAAATAATTCAATGATTTAATAACATGAAGTAGGAGTTGAGTTCATAATATAAGTAACTAGCTTAATAAAATGGGAACTAAGAAGCCTCCTTGGAAATGAATTTAACAGAGGAAAAAAACTCTGTGTTTATTTCTCTAGAAATAACAACAAAACATGTGCATACCATTTAGACATTAACTTGCTCTTGCAACCAAATGCCTAGACTAGAACTTTTTTGTGCTCCATTTCCATTGCAGTTAGTTGATTCGTTACCCACTGTCTACAATTGAATTAAGATTCAATTAGTTTCAAGCATAGAATAGAAGTAATTATTTGCACAATAACACTATCCCTGCCATAATTCATTCAGTTACTTGGATTCATTTTTTGATTTGATTTTGTAGATGAAAAGAAGAAATAGAAGATTGTTCATGTAAAGGCGGTGAACGAGGTGTGGTAGATGCGGTGAAGGTGTCCATAGGTGGATTAGCAAGAAATGTTCATGAGCATCAGTGCGGTGCCTGGGAAAGCCCTTGGAAAGGACTTGGTAAAAGGACATGTATAAAGAAACAGAACTGCTTCACCGAGCTTGTTTAGTATCCACAAACAATAAAATAGGGGTTGCACAAAAAAGCAAACAAGAGGGTAAATTTCTAAAGAAAGAAGGCTCAAATATTTATGGAAGATTGAATTATATAATATGTACATTGAAACAGTGTGAATAGTAGTGACTAAAGGGTAAAGACGTAGGACATGTGGATGAAAGCTATGGACATGTGGACGAGTGTTGGATTCGAGAGAAGTGTGAACTTGACATGGGGCATCACCTTGCATAAGGACAAATATATTTTCTAAAACTGTGGATATACATGCAGTTTCAAACTTTGGGGAGATATGTTTAGTTTCAAATCTTGGATAAAAGGTGCATATATGATAGTCTAAAACTAGTTTCAAAACTTTGGATAAAAAATTTAAAAACGTCGCATGAGTTTTTTGAAACTTGGGCTAAAAGTTTATTGGACATTGAGTGTTTCAAACTTTGGATGAAAAATTAAAAACACTGCATGAGTTTTTGGTAACTTTGATTAAAATATTGTTAAACGTTAAACGTTTCCTTGGGACACGTGAAGGTTCCAATAAGAGGTCGGGATCAAAACATTATATAAAATTTTGGTGAATGGAAATTGCAACATGAAAGTTTGGGCAAATTTTGGTGGAGTGGAGAAATTTTTGGTCAAAGTATCAATTAATGGTCAGTCAATGCTCTAGTGATCACTAGAGTTCTTGCAGTGCCGAAGGTAGGGACTAATAAGGCGTGGATAAGGTTACACCTTTCAAATTGGTATGGAGGCCATTACTAAAATTCCAAACACCTTTAGCTTATAGTTATGGAATGATACATGACATCACCTTCCAATTCCCAAGTAGTGTGAAATAAAAGATTGCAATTTATTATTATTATGTTTTTATTTAGATGCTTAGGTTTTAAAATCATGGTGAATTGGTAATTTATTGGAGTAATTTAGGCAAGGCTCAAGATCAAACATATTTTTTGTCACTATAACATCAAGAGTATATCCAGCAACTTGCAAGCTAAATATACTTATAACCTATAATTTAACAAGAGTCGAGATGTCCCAAACCCCATAAGGGAGCTCTATCCTAGAGGTCGTCTACTCTTCAAGCCTTATCACAATGTGCCAGCATGTCCCTCACAAGAATTGAAACTAAGTGGAGGGGATGACCAACCATTATCCCAATCACTTAGTCTAAACCAATGAGACTTATTTATAAGAAGGAAATGGGGTAGGTTTTAATCTTGTGCGGGCCTAATAGTTCAGGAAATGCATTTTCTCGTAAAATGTCATAGGATCAAATCTAAAGGTGGTAAAGTATGTACACCTCTAGAAAATTTAGCAGTTAAGTTGTTAAGCAGATGGGGTCCCTTTCCCACAACCAAGAGAGTCTTATACACTAAATTGGTGTCTCACTTGACCACAACCTTAAAATTAGATTATTATTATTACAATATAATCAAGAATAAGGAAAAAGTTTTTAATTTATAAACTACTTTACCCACAATAAATACTATACAAATTATCATCAACTATTATAATAATACAATCTCTCTCTATAGATATATTCAGAAAGAAAAAGAAACATTAGATATTTCTACTAATAGAAATAATCCCAGAACATAAATCCAAGAATTCCCAACATATGGTTCATAACAAAAAACTATTAGAACTTTGGGGTTTGTTGGTATTTGCTAATCATTTTAAGTGATTTTATTTATAGGGATTCAAGTTCTACTATTGAATTGATGTAGTGTTTGAGCGGTCCTCTCTCTCGACTCCCTCCTTAGCTAGCTGGAAGGAGTGTATTGAGTTACTTAAACACTCTTTTGTGAATATTACATTTATCCACATGTATAGGTAGCTCAACACGGTGGCAAACGAGTTATCTAAGAGTGGTTTGGTTGTTCTAGCAGACTCTATCCATTACCATTTTTATTTGTTGATATAATGTTTCTATTTTCAATAGTTGTTCAGGTGGACCATATCCTTTTTGAATCATTGAATTTTTACCTGCAAACTTTTAAGTTGTTGAATTAATTTCCTGAATAGTACATCCAAACTATCAAAATTAAACTAAAACTCTTAATTTTTGTTTACCTATTAACTTTAAATATATATATATATATATATATATATATATATATATATATATATATTTAAATTTACCATATTCAAATAGGTTCAACCCTTAAGGTTATTTTACTAGCTTCTTAACGTAAAAACCATAGTATTACATTATTTCAATTATCTCAATGAAATCTAAATCTAAATTAAACTCTCAATATTTTATATCATTTAAAATTAGAAATATGCATTTGCTCAACCAACAATAATTTTTACACATTTAGGTTGCTCTCGGCATTTTACTACTAGGAGTGAATCCATCAAATAAATTTTAATTTAATACACCTCATTAACCAACCATTTATATTAACATCCACAACAAATCATAAATTCCTAACATCAAATCCTCTAGACATTTCATCTTCGTTAGTATATATCTCAAATTCAAGCACTGATGCATTATTGAATAATTGTGATTTCATTTCATTAGTAACCTTACCTTTCCCCTATTTTCCCTACGTAAAAAGTAATTAGTTTAAATTTATTTTAATTTTAGATTTATTAAGCATTTAAAAATCAATTTTTTAGAGGCGTAGATATTTTATTTAATATAAAATTTGAAAAAAAGTTTGCACTTCGTAAGGTTTGATTTCTATTGAGATTCACAATAAGATAAGATTTGATCTCTTTTAACATTACAGATTCACAATTAAGATGGATCTAAGTGGTTTAAGTTGTGTGCAACCACACAAAATTTGTCAAACATATAATTATTTTAATCATTTTAGCTATGTTAAATATGTTTAAGATTAATTTGATGAGTTCCTCATCTCCTACATCTCATGCACATTGGACCTATATTGTTTTAAATACCCAAATTCCAACATAGGACTCATCACATGCATGAATTATTTGAACTTGAGCTAATCAATAAATCCTATGCTAAAAATTTTTATGTGTAGAGTTACAAGTTGAGCTTAGGAATAAATATATTTAAAAAATATATATATTTTTTTTCGTTTGCTTGAGTTGGTTGAATATTGTTTTCTTTGTTCATGTGCTCTTATTGTTCATCTTTAATTTCTTTTGTTTTTACTGGTTTTCACTTGTCGTTTTCTATGTTTTTTTTGTCGATTTCCTATTCATTGCGTATTTTCTTGTATTTTTTTCCCATGGCACTTTTGAGTTGTTATTTGTTATGTCTTTATTTGTCAATGTTCTCTTTGATATGCTCTTTGTCATTCGTCTTTTTATTTCATCTATTCTTGTTGTTTTTTAGTTGTCATTTGTTGTGACTTCTTTTGTTAATCTTCTCTTTGTTTCTCCATTTGTTGTTAATACTCCTCAATTGTCATTTCCCGTGCCTTTCTCTTTCAACTTTCCTTTGTTATTCATTTCTATTTAAGAAAAATATAGGATGATTATTAAGATGGATCTAATTTCTTTGTTGTTCATTTCTATTTAATATGGATCTAGGATGATAATTACTGTAACATAGAATCAATGGACGTCATCAATAATCACTTTGTGTACGCATTGAAATTAATGCACACTATTAATCTAATAAATTTGAAAGCAATGCATATCATCCATCTATTTACATCAAGTTATAAATTAGCATCCACAATGAAATCAATGCATCTAGCACAAACAATCACATAGGATTAAAAATCAACATCTACACTAAAATCAATGCATTCTTAGTTATCATTTCTTGTGTCTTTCTTTGTCGATCTGTTTTTTGCTGTTCATTTCCACGTACGATAGATCTAGGCTGATGATTATGATGGATATAGGCTCTTTGTTGTCCATTTCTATTTAATATGGATCTAGGTTGACGATTATTATAACACATAATTCAGTGCACATCATCAATAATTACTTTTTGCATCCACTGAAATCAATACACACTATTAATCTAATTACTTTGAAAACAATGCACATCACCCATCTAGTTGCATCAAATCAGAAATTAACATCTACACTGAAATCAATGCATCTAGTGCAAAGAACAAAATAGGAACATGAATCAACATCTACACTAAAATCAATGCATTAAGTGCAATCAATCAAATAGGACTATAAATTAACATATACATTGAAATGAGTGCACTATTTTAATAAAATGACAAAATATTAACATCAAAATAATCTAAACTTGTGTTAGGAAAATGAACAAAATATTAATGTCCAAATAATCTAAACTTGAGTTAGGACCTTACATATGGATTTCCCCTTTAATATGGTGAAATTTCAAGAACTTTTGGTATCTTTTTTTTTATGGCTTTCTAAATCCAACTTCTTCTACCTTTTTGTAAAAGAATTACTCATTTTCCTCTATAGTTAATGATGTTCAAAATCATATAATACTATATAATATCAAACATAATTTTATATAGTATTATGTTTTTTTCCTGTCGATCAAAAAATTTTCATTAGATTTTCAAAATAGCATAGCATAGAAAATCAATCTCAACAGTCCCCACATTCTCATACCAACCATACTTTTTGAGATTGGAGACTGGAGGATACCAAAAAGAACAATTGACATACATTATTTTCATAAGGCAATGAAATCGTAGAATACTAGGAATAACCAAAAAGGAGACCAGAACTAACATCAACATGTCAAGGAGGGGAGTGGGGGGGAAGTACAAGGGGGGCTGCAAAGTGACCAACACGATCATGAACGTGGAAATAAATGTGTTCCACTCGTGCTTCCAAGTTGCGAAGTGATTGTGTCTAAGACTGTCCAATTGAGCCATAATTTCATTTTGATTGTACTGAATATCAGTAAGATAGGCCACTATTTCATTCTGATCATCATACTTGTGGTCCCTGAGGATATCCAAATCAATTTGGATGTGCCGCAGCTGCTCAACAATGGACTCCATAAAAGCAAGGTCCTTAATGTGGCCTGGAGAGCGAGCTAGAGAAATATCTTCGTCACCCTTTATCTCCGGGATAGCCCAGTTGGTGGAGGACGAGCTCTATCCAAGTTCGAGGTGACCATCATGGGTATGGTGGCCCCTCCCTTGACGTGGTCGGCCCCGTTGGCAAGGCATACCAAAATTGACATGGCTGATGGTCAGCTCAGGGTGAAGACCAAGAAGAGTTTGTCACTAGATCTGTAAGAAACAATACAAAACCAAATACCACAGAACTACTGCCCTAACTCAGAAGATACCGGAAGACCAACACAATGTGTAATGGAATAAGATGGGAAAGAAAATAGCCATAACAAAGAGTTGGACAGAACATACCCCACCTACGACCCAAGGAATTTACTATAATAGAAAAAATAACCCCAATTGAGAAGAGAAGTAATTTTAGTAATTTCGACCCAGAATAGACCCCCAAACTACCTAACAAACGTACTAGAGGTTGGGGTATCACCTTCACACCATTGTAGGCCAGGAGGAGCTGCGCACATTGATGCCATAACAGAGCATCTGCCAAAACACATACACAGAACCTTGCAACAAGATAATCATGCAGAGGATGTGAGAGAAATAGAGACCTTACCCCACACACCAGAGGGAGGAACCTGGAGCTTCTAAATATGTGATGACAACTGAAGACCAGAAATGGCGTAGAGATTATAAAGGGGACCGTCTTCTCAGGTGTCAGGATTCCAGGGGTAGACGAGCAGAAAAAACCCAACCCAAACAAAAAAACCACAGTCGCCCACGTCACTCATTAGCCAAGGCAGAAACCTTAGAGAGTTTCCATGGCACCAGACCCAGACACCTCCAAATTCCTCACAACTCAAATTCATCACCCAAGCTTCCAAATTGGAGCGAAACAACCTCTATACAACAAATTTAACAGTCGAATGTCTGGAATAAATCATCACACAAGGGAATTGATTGTAGGGATGACACATTAAGGAAGATTTAATACCCGCATGGAAAAGGCGTAGGCCCCAATGGCTGCGCTTGAGACACTTGTACTCGGTTGTTATCACCCCCATCGGGGAATTATATAATATTATGTTAACGAATATATAATATTTTATTTTAAACTTATAATATTATGTAAATTTATTATTATATTATTTTTTAATATATATAATTGTAATATTTTGTATTTTATAATATTAATATTTATTTTTAATATTATATTTATATTAAACCAAATGATATATATTTTTTGTGACCTAGAGGAACCTAGTAACCCGCTTGACATGTAACTATTAGTAAACCTCTAGGGGTCTACAACTTATCCTCCTCTCTGTAAACTAAGTCGTAAACAGGGGGATTTGAACCTAGGTCTCCCGAGTTTCAACGATCTCATATATCTTGGATTACCAATTGAGCTGCCCCCCGAGACATTAAACTAAATAATATTAATATAACAATATATTAATATTAAATATAATATTATATTACAACTCTTTATATTATTC